>OZ023263.1:155758589-155978589 GCA_964006375.1 Tillus elongatus | reverse complement strand
CTCCAATTTGATACTTATGCCAGGGGGATTGCAAGAAAAGAAAAAATCCGCCATCTTGGAACTTCCAAGCTGCCTTTATAATAGCATCCTTATTGTCTCGCCAACAGAGTTCGCCTCTCGGATGGGCTAGGAGGCAAAACCATTGCAGAAAAGTTAAGAAGCTATTGTGAAGTCATGAAAAGCTCTCTACGGCTGTATTTAGTTAAAACGGTTTTACCAAATTAGGACAACAAAATCAATTAATACAACTGTATTTTCCACTAGGGGTTGCTTTGACAGAAAAGTGACACATAAGTGTTGATATCTGTTCTACACTGAAGTTTCCGAGTTATTTAACTAGTTTTGCATAAAAACTGATTACAAGTGTCATGGCCCACATATTTTAACAGTAACTAAAATCTGCTTGATAAGCCTAAAACTGCAATTAAATAGGTGGAAAATACAGTCTAAAAGCATTTTATACTTCTATATTAAATTTCTTTTCACCATCACCAACGTTAGCGCCAAAATAGTAAGTTTCATCAAAATGGCATGCAAATCGAACAGCGCTATTAGGTAATATTGCTTTTCTTAATAAGAAGCTGGTTAAAATATCATAAAACATGCTATTCAAAGGTTATAGGCCACATAATTTCCCTTTGGCTGTTAAAGTACTAGTGTCTTTACAAAACATTTTCACAGAGAAAAATTAGAAATGAGCTAATCTAATTAATTGTGTGATAACATTAGATTTTAGCTTATGATGATTGACATAAACGCACGATACTACCTCAGATAGTTATTTTAATAGCCTTGACAATGTTCGACTAAGTTATTCTATGATATCTCAGTATATAAGCGTAGTTGGAATATTTCTGTCATACAGTTGAACTTTACTAAGCAGTCCTCGTATCTTAATAGTGAACCCACGACCGCTGTAGTCTAGATTACGTGTTTTTATGCGTGAGCGAATATTTGCATTTTGTACGTAGGTTTGAAAAAACAAGTGTATTGTTTATTTGCATATGATATTTATTAATATGAGGTCCTCTAAATAAAATTACAGTTTATAATTATTGTTTAGCCTTAGAATAGACAATACCATTTACTGAACAAGAAAAAAGAATCTACTACTAATTGAGACGTGAGTATAGATAGGTTTATAGGTTTTCAGACAAAATATACATCGAAGATGAGACTGTTTTCGCGAATTTTCGTAAAAAAATTTGGTTACGAGACAATCGGGATTTCACGAGCTTTATTTGAATGAACCCAGACATAACAGGATTACGCATAAGTAACGCAACAAGGCCGTAACTCTTAAACCGAGAAATGCATATATATATATATATATATATATATATATATATATATATATATATATATATATATATATATATATATATATACTTCGTGGCATTATCGACATTTTTTTAAGCACCCCCTTCATGGAGGGTGACAACCCTTTAATTTCTTAAATAGAAACATGGGTCGTGCGACACAGTTTTGGGAAGCGTATTCTGTGTACTTTTGGCTGGTATTAATTATTTTAAAGTTACCTGTGACAAGAACGAAAACAATCGCATTTTCATGAAATTTATTTGAGGAAATGCTAACATCTTACTTTATTAAAGAAAATGCTCAAATTAAGCCCTTGAACTTCGTGATAATCGTAAAGCCTCCTGTTGAACTGATGAATTGAACTTTGCAGTGATCCGTTAGGCGCTTGTTGGAAGGCCATCACAATTCTGTCTCTTAACTGAAGAGGAGACAAATTTGGAGACCTAGCTGGCCACATTCAGGTATTCTCTTACCTCTCGACTGAAATGAGGTGGGGCGTGGTCTTGTTGGAAGTAGACAGGGAACTCATTTTGAAATAATTCCTGGTACGAGGCACAATATCTTTTTGAAATAATCTTAAAAAGCATGGACCTGTTAAAGTCCCTTCTAAGAAGAAGGGTTCAATTACATGATGACTAAAAATTCCTGCCAATACGTTCAGTTTTTGAGGATACTGGGTATGAATTTCTTCCATCCATTGGGCACTACTGTCAGACCAGTATCGAAAATTGTGTTTGTATACACTACTATTAATGCAAAAATTCTGGACGCAGCAAGTGCGTTACGGAAGTGAATTTTCATAAAAATGTTTTTAATTACAAATATATCGCTCTAATGCGAGCAGGCATCAATTTGTTTACCGGTATAACCTATATAGTAGGAACAATACCATATTTTATCAAAATAATTATTTGAAAATGTGCAAAAATTTTCCGAAAATAAACTTTAAAATGTTTCCGAGAAAACTGGTCTCCTAGCCAATAAACCTTAGGTTAATAGCAAATTGAGTTATTAAAATTTGAAACATTTAATGAAAATTCGCAACCAAAACGCCCTTGCTGCGTTCATACAAAAATTTTCCGAAAATAAAGTTAAATGTTGGTTTCCTAACCAACGTTAATAGCAAATTGAGTTATTGAAATTTGAAGGATTTAATGAAAATTCGCTACCAAAACGCACTTACTGCGTCCAGAAATTTTTCTTACAAACATATATATATATATATATATATATATATATATATATATATATATATATATATATATATATATATATATATATATATATATATATATATATATATATATATATATATATATATATATATATAAAATTCTAAAATGCAGTAACAAATTTGTTCTATAAAAATTAGCTAAAAATTATAGACCGTTAAACCATAAACTTCACTTAACCTACAGCGAAAGCATCAACTTAACTTAACTAAACCGACAGCCAAAGCATCAGAGAAAGGGTCTATTTGAAATGAATTTACTGTAAATATTTTAGTAAAATGAAGGGCAATGACTGTTGAATCTGAAACTTAAGGGTTCGCAGACCACTTTTCTTGCAACATTTTCCTTTCACAATCCGTATTTGTTTCACGTTCTTTGCCCAAACATTGCCAATTTTGACGTTTTAAATTGCGAGTTTGACGTTTTGAGGAAAACTCCAAAATTTGTCTCTTTAGCCGCCCGTAACTTCTTTGTCCTTAAACTTAGAGACCTAACTGTTGGTACTTGGTTCACTCTCTATAATACAAATACGCGTAGCAAATTTGTTTGCCCTCACCTTGTTATTTCCGGAGATAAAAGTTTTTTTTTAATAAGGGAACACAAAATTTTCCGGGAAAACCTGGTCCGATTTTCCTGGCTAAAGAACTTATCCAAGCCACTTGCAAAAGGAAGGTACCCACTAAATTTGATCAAAATCGGTCCATTATTTTTTGAGTTATCGGTACGATATATATATATATATATATATATATATATATATATATATATATATATATATATATATATATATATATACACGGATCTCCCCATTAGTGATTTTTTTTAAACAAAATTCACTAAAAAAGAAAATTTGAATCACGAACGACTGTAATTGTAGAAATATTTTTTTAAGATGTAGCTGAAGACACCCTATAATTAATGTGTACAAATTTTTTTCGTATCTTGCATAATAACAGATATATTGCGCTTTAAAGAGTTTTTACGAAAATTCGACAAAAATGATATACCATTAACCGATAAACTCTATAGCCAACACTACTGCCCAAGCATCAGAGAAACGGTCTATTTGAAATGAATTTTCTGGGAATATTTTAGTAAAATGAAGGACAATAACGATTGAAACTAAGACTTCAGGCGTTGTAAAACATTCTTCTTGAGACATTTTCCTTCCATAGCTCATATTAGTTTCATGTTCATTGCCTAAATATTACCAATTTTGACGTTTTATATCGCGACTTTGACGTTTTGAGGAAACCCCAAATTTATTTTTCTTTAAATGCCTGTAACTTTTTTGTCCTTTAACCTACAGAGATAAATTTTAGTAGGTAACTTACCTACAGTGATATAAACCCGCGTACCAAATTTGGTTGCCCTTTCTTTGGTAAAGTCTGAAACCGACCTCGGATTTGGGTTCCAGGGGTCCTAAATAGCGCTCATTTGAAGAAATTTTTTCAAAATTCAAAAGGCGAGATCTCCTCATTAGTGTTTTTTTTAAAGAAAATTCACTAAAAAGCAGCTTCATCAGAAAAAAACAACGTAGTATAAAAATTTCCATTTTGTTGAATAATCTGAACTATTTGTTCACAAAATTCGACCCTCCTATCAAAATCCTCTGCAAAAAGTTCTTGCAGGTTATGAACCTTATAGGGAAAATACCTTTTTAAGTGGAAAATCCTCTATACAGAACGTCTGAAGATCTCGTTAGTTCTAGCAAGTTCCAATGCAGAAGCTTTGGGAGTTTCTTGTACAGCAAGTAATACATCTAGCGTCTTTTCGTCCGAATTAGCAGTTACAGGGCGTTCAGACTTGGGACGATCTTTTATGTTCTCTGTTTCAGTAAATTTGTGGTGAAGTCTGCTTACTGTAGACCTGTTAAGGGGATAGGCGGTCAGGGTCAACCTCACTGAATAAAAGACAAACGTCATTATAGGTCCTTTCACGATCACCATAACGATCATCATTAAAACTACGATACGTTCTTGTTCACTTAGGTAAGACATATCACAAAAAAGTAAATGAAGTAAATAAACACTTACGTTTTAATTCACAAACCAAAACGGTTGCAACTGTGGAAAATAAGGCTAGTAATTTTGCCAAAACTGATTTTCTGGGTGAAATTATTAAATTGTAGTCTGTATTATCGCTTAAATAAATTCCAGGTCTTAACAGGCCAGGTATTTTAGGATTTTTTTTTGGCAGAGATAAAATTACTTGAATAGTCTTTATTTTACATCATTTATTTTTATGAAAAGCCGATTGTTTTCGTTCTTGCCAAAGGTAACTTAAAACGATCCAAAAGTACGCTGATTACACTGTCCAGAAATGTGTCGCATGACCCATGTTGCTGTTTAATAAATTATAGAATTGTCACCGTCCAAAAAATGTCGACAATGCCACCAAATAGTCGTAAATAATCTAATTATGCAACCCTACATATTTTCAGTCCGATGCATTTCTCGGTTGTGTATGTAAGTTTTGAACTTAATTTGATAAAACATGGCAGATACTGTGATAAGTTCGCTTACCAGCCTAATCGGGACAGTTTTCCGGGACAAAATGCAACTTATCTCCGAAAGTATGGTGTTTTAATGATATTCCTTCATGATATTAATGTTTAACTGAATTGAAGTTTTTTCACTATGTCTAAAACGAACTTGCCACTAGTTACTTTATCTGCATTGCTGATCGTTCTATTGGAGCACTGGCCATTTCCGAAAAATGGGGCAATAATTTCGACACTTTCCTAAATTAAATACACCATGATACAAATACAATGAAAGAGTAAAAATGTGAAATGAAACATTGGTACACTGTATTAAATACTTACTGATGTTTATTTTTTGTGTTGCTTCCCGTTGGCCTTATCTGAAGTGATAAGTTAAAAACATTGATCAAATACTTTCATTATAAAAAATTTAAAAACCAAAAATAATCGCAATAATTTAAAACAGTTCGTTAAGCACTTGGTCAACATTATGGTGTGGTCTATAATATCTACCAAGGGCATGGGTCAGCTCTCTATGCACAATAAGCCAAACGCTGCGGTGCAGTCGGGGCGGTAAAGACGCGGACGAGCCCCAAGGGAAAAAAAGGGTCAGCTCTACATCATGGAAGGAACTATGAGGTAGGACACAAGCGGATACTGGAAAAACGCCTCCTTCTCCAGGTAAAGAATGGTTTCCTGGTGACGAATATGTTTTCATGCACGATTCGACATACAGCCAGGAGTGTCATGGCATCCCCCCCCCCCCCCCCCAAACGTGAATTTTTCACTTGGCCGAAAAATTCTGTGGCTGTAAGCCCCATAGAAAATCTTTGTGAGCTAACAAAAAACGGAAGGTCACTTAGAAGCTGATCACCAACAAGCAGCAACTAATACAAGCGCTTATAGAAGTCTGGCCCCACAGCCCACTTTTCATAATGAAGCAAGAGCTTACATAGAAAGCATGCCCCCATTAATTGAAGCCGCTATTGCAGCCCAATGAAACGACAACAAATATTGACTTAGGAATATAATTTAATATCAAAAGCAGTATGTAATGAAGTAATGAACATTGTGGTTTTTATGTTCTAAGTAAACTACTCTAATAACAAACAAATGACTCAGAAGTTGCAACCATCACTTTACCTGGTTTTCTATCTAAAACATTAAAAGTGTGATTCTTCACTGGTGTCCCTATTATTTTGGCAACCTACTGTAGAATGCGGTTTACATTTCTCATTCTTCTACTTACAAAAGTTGTAATATAGGAGACCAAGGAATCAGAGCCAGTCTCTAAAAAGCAAAAGAACAGAACTGAAAAGACCAGGGTCGAAAAATAAAAAGCAAGTCATCTTAAGCTGAAAATAATATCTGGTATGTATAACCAATCACAATAAAATTATTGTGTATGCAGAACTCCATTAAGATGGGTTTAACAGTTTCGAAAATGGTTTCTAAAACATAACTATATATATATATATATATATATATATATATATATATATATATATATATATATATATATATATATATATATATAGAAAATTCATAGAAGCAAACAACGTAATATTCTGTATATTACATTTTAACCTGCATAAAAGCCTGTCGGTGAATTGTTTTTAAAACTTAAAAATCATGACTGTAATGCAACTTTTAATTTATAATGATTAAAACCATCAATTTGTATTTTTAGTATAAAATGTGAAAGAAATTTACAATTTATCTAGGCCCGATATCAGAAATAGATATCGATATAGGTTAGAGCTAAAGAAAAACATTTTCTGAGTCATTTTGTACTTTTCCTTCTTTCACGTTGTTTACACCACCACGACATATGTGACAAACGACACAACTATGCCCAGTTCACTGTCCTGTTTATCAATTTAGCACCACTGCGAAACATGTTTTGATGTAAATACACAACAACTTTTCATAGAACATTTAATGCAGTGTTTTATTAAAAATAAAATAAAAGCATATATTTTAGTTTTAGCAACTATGAATTAAAACATATAATCTGTCGACTGAAAACGTCCACACCAAAATAAATTGAAAAATGTATTTAAATAGTCATGTTTCTAAAAACATGGATAATCGAAAAAAAAACGCACAAAATTCAAATTGACTTGTCATTCTTATCTCGTTTGGGAACTGTTATAAATATAACAACTCTGGATGGAGTACGTACGTGATGGTATCGAATTTTCATAAACATGTTTCAAATTTGATTTTTTTTTTGTATGTTGTTTCCTTACCGTAGGTCTATTTCAGCAACTAGCACTATCCTGGAAATTTTGCTGAATCCCCTTTTTTCTGTAAGGAAAGTAGGGATATTTAACGTGTCCAACATAGCATGGCACACGGAACCCCCAGGCCGGAATGTGCAGACATTCAACTTGCTCAAACACAATATTGACGTTTCCATTTGAAATTAAGCTCGGGACCCTCGAGTGCAAAGTCACACGTTCTTACCCATGTACCACCAACGCTGTATTAAATATAAGTTACAAGTACACTTGGAGAACCCAAATCACCACAACACATTTTAAAAAAGACCTAAAGATCGTTTAACTAACCAAGTTAGCGTCATCAGAGGATGAAAAATTCTAGAATTTGTCAGTGTTCATCACAGGTTCCAATCTTCACTTAGTTAAATATAAGTTACCAAAATTGTATCACCGAAAATAATAAAGTCAGTTGGATGAAATTTTGGACACATGTTGCTTTTATAAAGCCTTTGTCACCTACCAAAATTAAATATTTTAGGTTAATAGAAAATTAGGTAATTAAGCTTATAAGAAATGTTTATGAAAATGCGTTACCACAACGCACTAGCTGCGTCCGAAATTTTACTGCTGGTTAAATATGATTTGTTCGCTTATCACGATATTAAAGGTGGCTTTTGTAGGTTTATTTTGTTTAATAAATGAAAATTATAACAAAATCAGACCATCAGAATGTCAACTGCCGTCAAAACATCGCAGAAGGGGCATATTTCAGGTGAATTTTCAAATGAAGAACAATAGCCGTTGAAACAGCAATTTAAGATCTTGTAAAACACACCTATTGTAATATTTCTTCTTCATAACCCGTGATTGTTTCAGAATATGTGTTTAAGAATCAGGACATCACTTTGATATTTCTAAAGAAAAAGTGTAAAATTTTTAAAGTTATATCTTTTGTAATTTCTCGTCTTTTGCACTAGAGCAACAGTATATTTACCTATAATATTTAATAGAGTTATTTTACCACATATAATGTTTTGGTCTTGTGTCCCTTTTAGAAAATTTTTGTAGACTACAGTACAACTAATTTTCTTTAAATGCTTATAACTCTTTCTTTTAATTTAGAGATCTGAATTTTGGCATATACGACACGTTATATGGGAGCAATTAGCGAATCAAATTTGGTTACAATAGCTTATTTCCGAAGATTGTAAAAGTGTACGCAAAAAGCCAATATTCTCCTGGCCCATCAACTTATCTAAACCATTCACTGAAGGAACAGACTCCACAACTTACATAAAAATTGGTCCCTTATTTGTTGAGTTATCGAAGTCCGAAACTGACCTAAGACCTAGTTAACAGTTCACGTTCTTTGAAAAAAATTTTTTTAAATTAAAAGTCGCGATCTCCTCATTATCAGATTTCCTCTTGGTTGAAAATTACATTATTAGTCTAAATTTAGGGTTTGAGCAGATTGGCATGGGCGTCGGCTAGTGGGACCCCCTAACTTTTCACGCCACGCCACGCGCATACGCACATAAATGAATAATTGCTGCGCCTCCCTGAAATTTGTACATCACTCCCTTTACAAATTTTGCAAGCGATGCCTCTGCAACTATGGCTTGGAAAAATCCTGTCATCGATTTTTTCGTTTTTTCGATTAATCGGTTACTCGAACTTCCAAATAGTCGATTATTCTTTTTTCGACGAATCTTTTCTTCGTTTAATGGAATAATTGATTGTTCCATTGTTTACTAACACAACAAAACATAGTTCAAAGCAAATACATATTAGGATTAATTGTAAATTTGCGTATTGTAATAATAAACAGAAGAAGCCCTTTAAAATTATAGCCATTAATAAGTGTACTAATACAATATAAGTACATATTTTATATTCAACAATATTTTTATTGATTCTTAGATAAATAAAATAAATATTTAAAGTAAGAAAAAGACAGAACTTTATGTTTAGTGACATGCCACTGAGAAAACAATTAAATTTTGAGGCGTAGCTAACTATAACTCTAATTGTCTTATTTTAAAAGATATTGAAATTTTTCCTGCAGTTTGTTAAACTACTTTTTGAAAACCTTTCAGACGAACTTGCGTGAATATTTTTTGCTTTATTGCATAACGAAATATTTGCATTAACTTTGATTTTTTTATGGCAGCCATATTTGATTTTTTCATATTTGGATTCAGCAGTTTTTGTTATCCGCATGATATGTCATGTCATATGTCAAAATTATATGAATATATAATTTTCGATACTATCTTTTATATCATCCTCTCATTATTAGTTTGGTATAAATAAATGCGTAACGCGTGAAAATTCAATTGTTTGTGAAAGGTATTACTAAGCATAAAATTCTGCACAGGTTTGACCAGCTAACGGACTTTCTATCTCAACTAATAAGAAGCAAACTACCTTATTGTGGACACTTAAACATTTATTACACCAGGAAATATTATCAATCATTCTGTGATTTACTGTCCTGTTTGCCCGTTCAATGATCAGTTTTATTAAGATTATTCTATTAATCAATTAATCGAAATTTCTTCACACCGCAGATATTCGAGAAAATCGATCAATCGATTATTCCAGAATCGTTGCCAGCACTATTACAGACTGGGGTCGCAAAATATTACATTTGGTTGTAAATTATAAGAACGCCATCATGATTTCAAGATCTTAAAACGCAACGTTTTTCCAATGGAAGTATAATATAGACCTAGGAAGAAAAAAATTAAATAATCGATTTATACATTTAAATAAGTGACTTGTGTATTGATACGGCTGACAGCAGTTGTTCTAGCTCATTAACAAAATATTGTTTTAACTGAGAGGTATTTAGAGCCTCGATGGTTCAGGGGTAGGAACGTGTGCCTCTGAACCGACGGGTACTGGGTTCGATCTCAGGGTTTCCCTTCCACTTTTTCAGCACATACTGTACAATTAACATCAACCGAGGTTGTGCCATTGTATTTGAGCAAGTTGACTGTCTGCAAGTTCCGCCCTTCGGAGGGAGCGTGAAGCCGTAGGTCCCGTGTCCATGCGATGTTGTGCACGTTAAAGATCCCTACCCTTCTTACAGAAAGTGCTCCCTGTCATGGGTGACTCACCATAGTCGCGGAAATAGACCGACGTGAAACACAAAAAAAATAACTGGGAGGTGTCTTTTAGTGAATTTTCGTAGAAAAAATTCACTAATGGGGAGAGCCCAACTTTTGAATTTTGAAAAAAATGTTTGCAAATGAGCGCGAACCCCTAGAACCCATATCCGGGGCCAGTTTCAATTTTTATATGTTTATACATATATATATATATATATATATATATATATATATATATATATATATATATATATATATATATATATATATATATATATGTATCACACCGATAACTCAAAAAGTAATGGGCCGATTTTGATAAAATTTGGCACGTACCTTCGTTAGTCAGGAAAATCGGACGAGGTTTTCCGGGAAAATTTTAAGTTTTCATTCGAAAAAAAATTATATCTCCGGAATTACCAAAGTAAGGGCAACGAAATTTGGTGCACGGGTTTCTATCATTATAGGTAAGCTACCTGCCACAATTTAGCTCTGTAGGTTAAAGGACAAAAAAGTTACAGGCATTTAAAGAAACATAAATTTGGGTTGACTTCAAAACGTCAATGTCGCGATTTAAAACGTCAAAATTTGTAATATTTAGGCAATGAACCTGAAACTAATCTGATCTACGGAAGGAAAATGTTTCAAGAATATTGTTTTACAAAGTCTGAACTGTTAGTTTCAATCGTCGTTGTCCTTCATTTTACTAAAATATTCCCAGAAAATTCATTTCAAATAGACCCTTTCTCTGATGCTTCAGCAGTAGTGTTGGCTATAGAGTTTATCGTTTAATATATATAATATATCATTTTTGTCGAATTTTCGTAAAAAATGATGAAAGCTCAATATATCCGTTATTATGCAAGTTATGAAAAAAAGTTGTATACATTAATTATAGGGTGTCTTGAGCTACATCTTAAAAAATATTTCCACAATTACAGGCTGGCCCATAAGTCGTTGGTGATTAAAATTTTCTTTTTTTTTACGAACACGCCCTATGTTATTGCATTTTTGCATTTTCCATCGAAATATACATCTTTGTAAGAAAAGAAATTCGGGACGCAGCAAGTGCGTTATGGTAGCGAATTTTCATTAAATGCTTCAAATTTGAATCAATTTGCTATTAACTTATAAGGTTGACCAGAAAACCAGTTTTTTCGGGAACAATTTATGTTTACTTTCGGAAATTTTTGTACATTTTCAAACAATAAAGTTATTTTGATGAAACATGGCCCATTGTTTCTAATATATAGATTATACTGGTAACCAAATTTGATGCCTGCTTTCTTAAAAAAAAAACATATTTGCTTTTAAAAACATTTTAATGAAAATTCACTGCCATCACGCACTTGCTGCGTCCAGAGTTTTTTTATGTGGGTTCGCTAGATCTACGTTTTTACATTACAGCATAATAAATTATCAAGTGCCCAAGCAATAATTTCCCAAAAAACTGACAGTTGTACGAATAAATGACGTCTCGTCAATAATCACCTTCGAGATTTAAACTGTTATAACTTCGAGAGGCGCAAGTAAACTTTTATAACTTTTTTTTTAATTTCTCAATAATTTTGCGACAGTGTTTTATCACTCTCCATCAACTTTTGTTAAAGCAAATAAAAGGACAAAAGGAAACCTCCTTATTACTGGTAACCTATGACGTATGCAGGTTAGTGACTCCGGCAAATACTTTTCTTAATTTATATATGTTATACAAAAATTTGACAGGGCACAGGAAATAAGGAAAGCTTTGTCTTTTCATACCAATTCAAGTAATAAAAAAATAATGGAAAGAACATATGCTTTGATTTCAACATACTGTAGTAATCATAATAGCGATTTATGTTTTTACAAAAAAAAGAGATAGAGTAACCCATGATCAGAAATAATGGAAAAAAAATGAAACAAAGAGCAGATTACTTCTTTAACATTCGTATTTAATAGGCACATAAAATATCAACTTTATAACCAATTACATCCCTGCGCAGCAGTATTTCCTAATATTTATTCTGTTTTTATGTCTGCCCTATTTAACAATCATTAATCCTTAAGAAACTAGCACATTGGAAGCTTAATATTGTCATCTAAAAACATCAGATGGAAAATTTAGAGTATTTGTATCTTCTGCAACAACAACAATCCAAGACAGATTCCTGGAAACACATTCGTTTTCTTTACGACCTAATTATATTTTTTTCCACCGCGTAAAAGACAAGCATAAAAATGAATGGGTGAAGATGTTTTCGACGACATGTTCTAAAAACGTACCAATCATGGAGGCGAGAAAGAGCTCTAAACTCCTTTCGTCTGTTAATTTATATTAATTAATGTCTGATGGCGAATTCTTTACAGATGATAACTGGAAGTGTAAAAACGCAGAAATATTTCAGCAGCTGGGAGAATCAGAGTTCATGCAGTTTAGTGGCACAGTTAACCGACGTGGTGACGCTATCGACGCCACAACATCTGGCGTTGCAGCGAACGACGTCGGGCGCCGATCGAGGAACCACAACAAGAATTGCATAACCCAACTAGATGTCTGGACACTGGTAGGTTCCCATGTTGCCATGTTAATCTATTGTATAGCTAACATAATTGGCTTTATATCCCAACAGCGTAGTGGAAATTTTTGTCACAAATAACTCCACAACATGTATTTTCAATAGAAAATTTATATAACAACTATCAACAGGACAGTATTAAAACCCATACTATCCCCGGGAATGAATCGCAATACAGAAACGCAAGAATGGTTTACAAATCGAAGGTGGTCAATGTTCCATCCAGCCTAGAGTTAGATCTTCATAATAGTTTTTACAAACTAAACAAGTAGATTTATGAATAAATTAACGAAAATATAAGTACACTTTATAGATCCGCTGAATGGAACGAATTAAGAATTTTTTCTGTTCGTCTCCCTGGACATATGTGTTTTCGAAATAATAATCTCCATCTCTGCGACAACTCCACTACAACAACAACAACATCGGCAGCTGGAAGAGGATTGCTGGCTATTGGTAAACAATTGGACCAATATATATTAAACTGCGTACATATTTCCATCGGCTGGTGCTTATTTCCGAATACAACGTGTCATATGCGAGGCAGATGATTCGACACCGTTGCAATTAAGAGAAACAGTCACCATCAGACCGATCAATATATACTGTAATCCTGGATGCAGAAGCCTCTTCATGGGCGACATCTAAATGAGACCACTCAGGAATACGTCGACAAAGCGGCGTCGAACTGCTGGTTGATATCAGGACAGATGTTTCCGGACAGAGGGTTTTTTGCTGGCCATATAAGATCAGATTGTTCCAACAAGTATATATTTAGAGATCATTCGGTCCAAAATGACAAATGCAGGTTTGGGTGTCAGACGTCAGACTATCCAGCACGTCACTAGATGACGCTAAGCTTTTGGTGCAGTAAGAGTACAAAGGGAAGCACGACGCAGTGGCAAAAATACTTCATCAGGAACTTGCTCTTAAAATGAGACCTTTAAATTCTAGTAAGGTACCCTAATATAGATACACTCCTGAGCCTATTCTAGAGAACTCCGGATACAGGTTGTACTGGGATCGGATTGTGCTTACAGACCAACGAGTCGCCCACAACAGGCCAGATATCTAATAATAGTGGATAAGTCCTACAAACAAGTGACGCTGAATGATGTGGCCATTCCGACTACTAATAATTCGGAGATAAAGGACAGCGCGAAGATCATCAAGTACAGAGACCTCGAGATGCGGTCCCTAATCGTTTTCTAGAGAACATTAAGCGACTCAGCCTTGGAGAGCACTTTTATAAGGCTATTCATTCAGGACCCGACAACTTGGAAAGGGCCCCATCTGAACTCAATCTCTATAGTATATGAGATGAGGCTGTCAACATTAATAAAAATTATAATTATTGTTATTTTAGTAGTAAGTGTTGGGCAACTGCCACTCTCACTTATATGTCTACCCAACGTCATTATTTTCGTAACCTGACCCTGCTGCAGCTTTTGTAAGAGAAACCGGGACCGGAAATCACCAATCAATGTATATAGAACCGAATCATAGAGGCGAGAAAGAGCTCTAAACCCCTTTCGTCTGTTAATTTATATTAATTAATGTCCAATGGCGAATTCTTGACAGATGATAAGTGGAAGTGTAAAAACGCAGAAATATTTCAGCAGCTGGGAGAATCAGAGTTCATGCAGTTTAGTGGCGTGGTGACTCGTAAGACGACATAATTTTTTATTCTGTACGCTAGCGAGTACGAAACGGCGCGGTACCCAAACGATTGTTTAGATTCTTCCAGCAGCGATGTGGGTACACCTGTCCTAATGAGTTAATGAAATCATGAGTCATACGTTACATCCCGATATGGTTGCCTAAGTTTGAACACAAACTTTTTTATTTGGTCCGGTTTTCATCGTCCTTATGATTTGAATAGGGGTTTCCAGCGATTGATCACGGACTCTGCAGCTATCATCTGTAAGTCCACCTCCCTTTTGCACTACCAGCAGACCAAAGTGCGTACGGAACCACTTAGTCTCCGTCCGGACTGAGCCATGTGGAGAGGTTTCTTTATTCGTGCAAAAGCATGTGGCTATCCCTATCCAGTATTAATGGGATGAATAAATAGCGATCTACTTCCTCGCATAGTCTTAGAGAATAAACTCAACACAAATCGACCACTAGATCGTCCACCGAAGAGGTGGATGGGTAGTAAGATTTTCAACCCGAACGAGTACTAATTTGGTTAAGAGAAATGTCACAATTCTAACGAAAGAAAAAATATTAAATATAGAGGTCACGATTTTACTGTGACTCATTATAATCAATTCAGGAACTTTATTTCTTCCTGGACACGGTATGTAGATAATAAAATAGTGGTTTGGTCGGGGACCTTAGAGCAACTTCATCTGTCCCTGCGTTGGATAAACGATCTACACGTCAACATCACCATAGAGTTGGAGGAGAAAGAGTCCATCAGTTTTCCGGATTTGAAATTAATGAGAAAAAGCAGCTCTATTGAATTCGTTACTTATAGGAAGCAGACACAGACCAACATCTAATCCCGTACAGATCTTGTCACCATATGTCCCATAACTTAGCATCTATTAGATATGTGATAGATAGGCTGTCAAGAGTCCCACCGCGGGGGAAGAACTTTAATAACGAGCTCAATCTTATTAAACAACTAGCCGTAAACAATGATTACCCTGCCAGCATAGTAGACAGACTAATCCGAAAAAAGAGCCATCAGCTCTTAAGGAAAGTGAGCTCCAGTCTTTCACCTGCTCAGTCTTCAAGGTTTCATACTTTCCCCTCAAATATTGTTGCCCCATCACTGCTCCAGCGAGAGTGTGTGTGTGTGTGAGAGAGAGAGAAAGGGAGAGAGAGAACATTATGTTCGCGTACAAATCCAGAAACACTACCCAGAAAATCTTCGTTTATAATAAAGATTACATCCTCCACCTGAAGACGTCTGGGGGTATATTGTTTCACTTGTGGTGATCACGAGTGCCACACTGTCTATATAGGAAGAACAGGGAGAGCGTTAGGTGCCAACGGCTCTGAACATCTGAGAAGTAGAAAAAACGTTGACAATAAGACTTAGTTTTCGGCTCCAACCTGAGAGAGGGGGGGGGGAGGGGGAGGGGGGGTAATGGTTTTGATAAAGAGAGTAATGCCAGAATCCTTTATCCATCAAATGTCGGCACCGAATAAACAATTCGTCTTAGAAGGTATGGAGATTTACAAATACATCAATGGCTCCAGCAACAATGTCCTCAATGTTTCTAGTTCTAATGTGATGAAGTTAACTTCTTTATACAGACAACAAATAGAGTAGTGTTACTTGCTTAGTGAAGATTTATTCTGCCCATGAAGCTAAGCTTACTTGATTTAGTTGCTCTTTTATTCTCTTCCTTGTCATTGGTATGTCGCCTTTTTAAGTGTGACTTGTCATTTGGCTCTGTTTTTATTCATCTCTCTAACTCTGAAATTTTGTTTTTTAGATGTGCTTTAGCATCCAATTTGGCTGTTTTAAATAGGCGTCGTTTTATATCAATTCTTTTGGTGATTCAAGTCTGGAGGTGCTGTTTAAAGAGCTGAAGACAGTAGATGAACTTCCAACGTTTACCATTTGTTATACAGTGCGGTCTCTGTAATATAAACAGAACATAAAAATTACCTACCAGGTAGGCTTCCTCTTTCTGAAATTGGTTTGTTAAAATGTTATCTGCAAGTTCAGCTGCGCTGTGCAGCCTGCTTGGCTTTTTTTGCTGTGTTCGTCTCTTATAACCGTAAACCTAGTTTCGGACACAGCCAATTTTTTGTATTCTAGGTATTAACAGCTGAATATGGTTTTAGAGAGCCGAAACGTGTAAAGTTTTTAAAATAAAAAATCTGCCTTCAAGTGTAAGCCATTAATGTATCCTTCAAGTATGTGACTCATTAGACTGCGAAAAAATGTAGTTAGAATAATTTATTAAAACTAATTTAAAAACAATGTAACAAAATCATGTAAAACAACTGAGAAGTGCGGGTATACAACAGACAACTTCAAAAAAGCGTCCCTAAGATAACAATGTTGTATGTCAAATGATTATAATTTTATATGTTTTTGCTCTGTAATAGGTAAGCAACTCCAAACGTGGCAACAATGTATGCAGCTCAAGTCCAATAAGAAAGCAGATTGACCAGAAAATTAGACTTATACACATTGTTAATGGGCACATCGCCATAAACTGTATCACACTAGTTTGGAGACATGTTTTCTAAGAATATAAAAGACAAATAAAAATAATAAAACTAACAAAAATAAAAAACACAATACACGCCACATTTGTTTTTGCAGTCTGGGTATTTTATTAGTTTCTACAAATATGATAGAAAAATATGTCCCAATTTTAACAGACATTGCTTCATTTCCTGTCGAAAACGAAATTGTTACGCCATAATTTATACAATTAAGAATGAATTTGTATAATAATCGAATCGTTTGCTATGTGGGTGGAACCTAAATTATGTGGAGATGTTTATAAATTTATATAAGCATTTTTATAATAATTATAACTATTAACAATTTGTGTTTAAAGTAGTAATACACTACATTACGAACACTTGCTTAAACAATATAATTTATATTAAACTTTAATCCAACTGAACTTTAAATTTGAGATCTTCTAAATTTTAATTCAACATTATTTTATGCTGAAAACTGAATCACATACTCTATGCATTTTAAACAAATCTGATTTATTTTTGTCATTTGATCGGATTTAGACCCGCCCCAAAAAAACTACGGTAGAATATACGCATCCAAAAATTTAAAATCTGGAATGTCTGACAATTTTGTTTTAATTGTTTAAATCTAAAATATTTTCCTTAAAACTTTTTAGTTATTTTTTGTAAAATATTTTTTTACTGAATTTTTGCATTTTTTTGGTGATTTACCATAAACAAATATTTTTTTATGACTTGAAAAAATTGTCAGCAAAAGTAACATTTTTTAACCAATCTCAATAGACTCTCAAAGTAAATTATTTAAGTATGTTTTCGTAGAACATTTTTAGTGGAATTTCGTAAAAATAAACATGTATAATTTTCATTGAAAGTAACTTTTCTAGAAAAACTGGTTCGATCGGGCTGACTAGCAAACTTATCTAAGCCACTTATAAAATGGAAGATACCTGCCAAATTTATAATTTTCGTTTCGTTAATCACTTGAGCGAGTTCGTTGGACATCCTAATCAAACCGTTTTTTCCTAAGAGTTTATCTCAAACAAATTTGTATTTCCGAAACATTCTACTTTGTTATTTACCGTGATTTAAAATATCATGATAACGCACTTTCTGCGTCCAGACTTATTAGTGAATTTGGTTAAAAAGAATTCACGATAACAATAGGAAGATCAAAAACGGCTGTAGCTAGCAATAAGGCATTAGCTGTATTGTTGTCTTTTTATGAAACCCTTAATTTGTCTGCAAATGTTTCACAAAAATCTGTGAAATTTCCCAAAAAAAGACAAATTTCAGCCGTCCAAAGTACAGCTGGTACAAGAACTTGCAGATGGCGATGACGATAGGCAAATTTAAAGAGAATCCCGACTTTGGTAGACACGTTATTTTCTCAGATGAAGTTTGAATTTATATATATATATATATATATATATATATATATATATATATATATATATATATATATATATATATATATATATATAGTCAGATGTTGTCACTGATTTTAAAAACTGCTTGATAATGTGACTAATAAATAAATAGATGCATGACTGCAAACACGGATAATAAATTTGACGGTTTAAACTTTAGATATAAAACTCTGTTTAAACCCCTCCACCTTAAAATAAACATAAAAATGTAAACATATTTTAAATAAAACACCAATAAATTAAACAAATGCCGTTAAAATATCAATAACAGTAATTCTTTACAGGATGCAACAAAAGTTACAATGTACAAAGGAATACACGCTTCAATAATTTTACAAGATGATAATAATAAATGAATTAACTAATAAATTTGTCAATTGTTGGCAGTGAATTTATTAGCATGTGCCAAATGATGTCCTATTAAGTTACTCATTACTCTTCCTATAATTGAAGGCTAACTTATAGTTTATGCTTGCTGTTCAATCTAAATAGCCCATACATTTGGATCAGATAATACCCGATTTGAGTGAAAACTTATGATGTAACGATCTCACTCCCTCAAAGTTTATTTCAATTAATTTTTGGAACTCAAAAGATGCTTGATGTGCATAGCCAATGTAGACAAGGTTGTTGTTCGGCTTAAGTTTTCTTGGAGAATTAACAATCACCACATCTAAATTGACCACACACCACAGCCATTGTGATTCCAGCTAAAAGCTCTATGATATAAAAACAGTAAGTACAGTGACTGTATAAAGGCAGTGTGGTCATACGTTCGTCAGAGTTAATTAGAAATTGTAACTTACAATCTAATTCTCGATTCTCGCAAAATTCCAAATCGACTGTAATGCCAATTGTCATATTAGTTTGAGAGTTTATATCACATGAAAAGTAATCAGTAGTAAAAGCTATCCTGGCAGAATTCTCGCAAAATGTGGGGAGAAATGTATGCAATTGTGAATATTTCACAGAAAGTTGACGAGAACATTTTTTGAAATTTTGTTATGATAATTATTGAGCTTATAATCCTTCATTAATGCTCCATATTTAGATCAGTTCATTTGATTGAAGTCTTGCTCAAAATTGAAAACCTATTCAATGTTATGAAGTATAAAGAAGACAAGTTCATTTGCTTGGACAATGAGTCAGATAACATTATTATTACATACTCGTGACTGAATAATTATCGCTAGTTATTACAAGTGTGAGATATGAACTTTTCGCTACCGAATGCTAGTTTCATTCACCACACAGTGAGGGGATGAGCAACTTTCCCTGTGTTTAAAATACAGCTAGAATGTACTTGTTGCCTCTCCGGCTACTTTCCAAGGTTGCATAAGAACCGAATGTTCAGTTGCCTTGTCCACTCTGCAACCACATAGCAACCTGTCAAATTATATAATAATCAGTTATTGTGGAGGTTATCTGTTAAATAACGAAAAGAGCCTACAATATTTTTTGTCAAAAATATTTATTGTAGTAGGTTACTAATTATTTAAATGTGGTATCTACACTCTGCATACACACTTTTAGAAAAACTAACTTTTGACTAAGGGAATGTACAGTAGACCACCAATTTTGTTTTGTTATAATACATATTCGTAAATTTGTAGATAAGCTCAGAAAGGATTTTTAGAATTGTTTTTCAGAAACATGCTTAAAACCCCCCTTGGATGCATATACCGCAAGAAAAATTTCTTGAAAACAACCCCCAAGAAAGTTACGGGGCCAGGAGTGAATAGTGGTGCTGTGCGGGGAAGAGGATAAAAAGGAAGCATAAAAGAAAAATGAGAAAAAACAGCTTAGCCGAACCTATATCAGCTGCCTTTATCCCATTTTGCAAATAGGCCACCTTAAAATCCTGTTTACCGCCCGCGCGGAACCCCTATTCATCCCAGGTGTCGTACCTTTCTTGGGCGTGGCTTCCAAGAAAGTTTTCTTGTGGTTTATGAATTGAGGATGGTGATATGCATACAGAAGGCGAAGGAAAAGCCCCAGGACGACGTATGCTTGGAAAATAACCGAAAACGAGATTTTAAACACAAAGAAAATTGCTGATCTCCTCACTGCGTGATGGGTGAAAATAGCATTTGACAAGTTGAAAATTCATAGCTCAGAAAATCCATGTATGTTTTACACCTGTAAGGAATAGTGCTAATTATTCAGTCACGAATATCTAATAATAATGTTATCTGACTTTCCTTGTCCAAGCAAATGAACTTGGCTTCTTTATACTTCATATAATTGAATAGGGTTTCAATTTTAAGCAGGTAATAAATCAAATGAACTGATCTAAATATGGTGCACTGATAAAACGATTCTAAGCTCAAAAGCTATCACAACAAAACTTCAAACAATGTTCTTAACAACGTTCTGTGAAATATTCACAATTGCATACATTTCTTTGTGATATTTGCAAGAATTCTGCCAGGATTCGTTTTACTACTGATTACTTATCACGTGATGCAAACTTTCAAGCTAATATGACAATTGACATTACCGTCGATTCGAAATTTTACGGGAATTTAGAACGACACTTTAATTTACATTTCCTAATTAAAAAATACACTCCTACAATGAAATATCACATCAGTCATTTCTTCATCATTATTACTTGTGACCCCTGTCAATTTTTTCTCACTGATGCATCGATTAACACAGAAATGCTTCAATTTCCCTGTTTCTACCCAAAAGGCGCCGTCCAAAAAATAATGAAACGTGGCGGCCACGAACGTATGGCCACACTGTCTTTATATAGCCACTGTAGTGAGAAGACCGCAGAAGCTCCATCTAGTTGCGGTACCGCAAAAAGTTGTTTTAACACCTTCAAACAGGCGTACTGTGGCTCGTATAATAGGTGTAACAAGTGTCAGTAAAAAAAAAGACTGACCCCACAATAACAATGTAATTTTGTCAACTTCTAAAACATATTGGTAAAAATTCTTGTACTTGATGCAGAAAAATGGTTTTAAGTTTAGTCCTTTATGATGCATATGTCATTCTAGTGCTTCTGTGACAAGGTAAGTTTCACTGTATTAACCACCGCCTCTCAGAGTCGAAGACTTCAGGGATTGATGGTGCCTGTAACATCATCAGATTTTTTCAAACATTGCAAGATGTTTCATGACAATATAGCAGGCCATGAAGTACGAAATATAAATCAATTGAAACTATCATGATAATAATACAAGGCAAAATGGTGAATTAAACATGTTATATCGCGGAACACACTGTTGCTTAATAATGAGACATCAAGTTCTACATATAGCAGAATTCCAGCCAACATGCGTGACGTTAACAATAAGCAATGAACAATAACAGTTAAGCAGGAGCTTATCAAATAGTGCTTCTATTCAAGACAAGATTTCCTAAAAATTCTTCGTATTTGGATACGCGCAGTTGGGATCAGTTCAATTTATCTCGACTGCCCTATTAATATTAAACTTCTCTTTACAGTAGTCCGTAACATAGTTACATATTACTAATCCTAATGTTTTTCGATATTTTCTACCTAACTATATTCTTTGCTAGTTATCTTTTCTGCTCTGCTTTTATTTTGATCTTTTCATAAATTTATTTATTTATTGTGCTTATAGTTTTTCTATTATTTTCGTGTCGTTCTTTAACTATTAATCTTTAATATCCATTTCTTTTTTTTTAATTGTTTGCTTCTTTTTCTTTTAGCGAATTTTTCGTTAGCCACGAAAATTAGACAAGTTTTTCCGAAAAAATTGTGGGTTTTCTTTCGGAAATTTTTTGTATCTCCGAAAATAACACAAAGCTATGACAACCAAATTTGGTATATACGTTTATACTATCAAACTTACCCTACATGCTGACATTTAATTATAAAAGAAGAAGGAAAATGGGCATTTAAAGAAAAAAACTTTGGGTGCTGCTGGTGATCAGAGGAAAGCACAAGAACCAAATATTTTATGTGGTTAACAAAACCAATTGAATATTACGTACTAAAGTTAGGTTTCCTTGACGCAAAAAGGTCAAGAAATAGCAGGAAAAATATTTTGAAAATTTTATAGTTTTTCTTCTTAAAACGTTAAAGTCGAAATTTGAAACGTCAAAATTTGTAATTTGTAGACAACAATCTGAAACAAATACGGATTATGTAGAAGAAATGTCGTAATAAGTGTTTTTTACAAAACCTTAACTTTCAGCTTCAACAATCATTGTTCTCCATTTTACTAAAGTATTTTCGGAAAATCCATTTCAAATAGACCCCCTTTCTGATGCTTTGGCAGTAGTTTCAGCCATAGAGTTTACGGTTTAATAGTCTATATTTTAGCAAATTTTCGTAAAAAAAATTCGTTAATGAAAGACCGCGACTTGAATTTGAAAAGATTTCTTTAAATGAGCGCGAACTAGAACCCCTAAAACCCATATACGAGGTCAATTTCAGTTTTGTCTGCTTACACATATACAGGGTGACGCATTTTACGGTACAGCTCAAAATATTCGTTATTATACAAGACATGAGAAAAAATATATAAGTTAATTATAAGGTGTCTCGAGCTGCAACTTATAAACCTATTTTGACAATCACAGGCTGGCCCATAAGTCGTTGGTGATACACATTTTCTCTTTAGAACACCCCTTATGATATTGCATTTTCTATCGAATTATACTGCATGTTTTTAAGGGGAAAAATTGATATCGTTCATCATTTTTGAGTTATTTCAATTGTTTTGCAACTTTTCACGTTTTGGCACCTATCACAAACAAATATAACAAATTGTGATACGGCCTTTTCACCAATAGATACCCGTCGAAAAAATCGAACTGCCGTATACCGACACTCTCAAATAGTGGCTGAATTTGAAATGCTTTCTCAGAATTTTTTGTTTTTTATTTCCGTAGGAATAATTTTTTGTAATTTTTTTGTGAAATGTTGGTAATTAATAATAAATGTTTAGTAAGTTATAGTAAAAAAAGTTATCGAGTTTTTGCGCAAAATATAATTTAGTATAACATTACGAAAGGCAATTTCTGTGGAAAAAAACGGTGAATTTTTGTAAAGGAAATTTTCATAAAAAAACTTTTATTTCAATTTTGGTCATACAGCTGTTTGTCAATAATTATATCTTGGCAGGTGTGTAAATAGCTTGAAGAGGTTCGTTGGTCAGGAAAATCGACCAGTTTTTTCTGGAACTCTTTCAGTTTATTTTCAGAAAATTACGTACTTATGAAACAACAAAGCTTTTTAATGAAATATAGTACATTGTTACTACTAGATAGGTTATCCTGCTAACCAAATGTCCTTTTAAAAACAAGGCATATTTGACACTAAAAATATTGTTACGAAGATTCGCTACCATAACGTATTTGCTGCGTCCCGAATTTTTTCCAATACAAAAGTGCACATAACACATCTGTTTTTGCTGTTATACAATAATGTTAGAGTAAGCAGAGATAGATTTATACAAATCCAAATCATAAGATGCAAGAAGACAACACAGGTTTTATGCATAACGATCTTTCTCATTAGTTCTGTTACATATGGAGTTTTTAGTTTGTATGCTTTGTAATATATGGTTTGCATTTTCGTATTCCTTGCATTCAGTGTAGGTTGTCTGCTATACACACCTTAAACAAATGGCTAGGGAAAAAGGAGTTATTTAAAACGTAACCTCCATATCCCAGTTATCCATTGCCATACTAACAACTCTGGAACCATATCACATAAGACACGGCAGTTTCCCCAAGATTTACACCACTTTGCGAATCTGAGTTGGACTCATAGACTTTTTTGTATGTACTTATCACCGTTCCCTGCTCAACTCTACCCATTTCCATTTAAGAACGTGAAACCACTTTACTTAATTTTGTGCAGCTTAGTTACTATCCGACTTAAAAATGTCATTCTTTGACAGGAATGTTATTACATACCTAGCATTGAAATCTCAAAAAATTTGGGACACAGCAAGTGCGTTATGGGAGCGAATTTTCATTAAATGCTTTAAATTTGAAGAACTCAATCTGCTATAAAACCTATAACGTTGAGATTTGGTATATAGCAAGGTCGTTACGAGGGCAAAATACCACCAAATTTCATCAAAATAACTTTGTGATTTTTTGAGCAACAAATTTTTGTTCAAAAAGAGTTGCATTTTTTTCTAGAAAAAAACTGGTCCGAACGGGCTGGCAACGAACTCATCAAAGCTATTAATAAAAGAAAGGTATCAAACGGACCTTGGTTTCGGGTTCTAGGGGGCCAAATTCGCGCTCATTTGAATTTTTTTATTGCAAAGTCGCATCATCAATACCTCTCTATTAGCGAATTTTTTTAATACAAATTCGTTAATAACTATAAAGTACTTACAGTAGTGTGCGAATGAATGTGAACACAGTCAATATTTGACGTTTTTTTAGCTGGCAATAACAAAATCAAATCTATTGCTGCTGTCATCTGTCATTTGGACACCTAACTTATCTAAAATATTCTGTCAGTGCTTACACGGGTACATACAGTTGAGTATCAGTACTTTTCTCTTTAATAATAAGAGTAATATTGATAACACTAGTTTCTGGTGATTACTAGTACTACTTTTAAATAATGGATATCGCACCAAGAAAGCGGAAGAAAGTTGTAACATTATGTGAGCATACATCCATGATTTAAAGGAATATTTGTTGAAGTTTGGGTATGACATAAGTTTGGGTGTGGTGAATAAGATTTTAGAAAAAAAAGAACAGCTACATCCACTGAAGTAAAACGTGTATGAAAATGTGTGGTGGAAGAGAAACACAACTCCAAGAGATCAGGCGATGCTGGTCAGAAATAGGAAATTAAAAACAAGGAAGACACGTTACGATTTACAGCAACAGTTGCGAAGTGAAGTGCTGGTGTCACAATTCATTCTTCTACAGTACGGAGAAGACATAAATGCCGGATACAGACTTTTCCACATCGGAGAAACAATTGCAGATAGCTGCAATTATAAAAAACGGGCTTTATTGGGCTAAAATATATGCAAATTGAAAAAAAAAACACTGGAGGAAGGTTTCATTCACCTCAACTTTTAGTTTAAGGACAGCAATCGCGACAAGTCAGGAAGAATGATGGTGAAAAACTCACTGTTTGCCACATTGACCAAACTATTAAACATCCAAAAAGAAAATATTGTATGGTTGTTTCTCATATAAGAGCACTGGATACCTGGTACTAATTGACAGAACGATGAAAACCCAAAATTAGTATTAATAACTAGAGAAAAAATTGTTGAAAACCTGAAAAAGTTGACCCTGGTGAAAAAATTTTCAACAAGATTCAGCACCATGTCATGAGTCAAAGTCTATGCTGAAATATTTCCAAGAAAAGAAAATCAATTGCCTAGAGTGGTCAGCTAATTTACCTGATCTAATTCCGATCGAAAATTGTGGGCTATATTATGTAAGTTTAGACTTCTAAAACAGGACTGCACCACAAAAGAGAAGATATCATCGTTGATTCAAGTATGGTTTCGCCAGAGCTCTTCCAAGCACTGATGGGTGGGGTTAAGGAGTCGCGGGCCAAAGGACTCCAGGGGGCAAGCTGAGGAAGTGGAAATAACAACATAAACTCCCGATGAAGCTTTCCCCAAGACCGTCATGCGCGGTAAAAATCCGCATCTTGCACGAGGTGACCCTGCTAATAACTAAACATGACGGATCTAGACAAGGAGGTCGAACTAAACTCCCCCAATCTACGGTGTCACGTGACCCGTGCCTATGGATGGATGGCACCAGGGCGATGGTGTCGTGAACGGAACCTCTGGAGTACCAGGCAACCCTCCAGAGTAACCCGCCTTGCACCACACAGGGGGTTCTGATGGTGTGGACAGTATTTCCCCCATTCTCGTGGGAACAACATGAAGATAATAAACACATACAAAACCAAAACCAATGAGGCTCGAGGAGTGGCTCCGGCTACAGACTTGTGCCTTGAGTCTATCCCGGAAACGGAGACCAGCCAGGGGGCGGCAGCGGACTCTGGAGGTCCCACGACCGGCGTAGATACGGGGGATCAGGGGGTAGCTTCGGCCAGAGACCTGTCCCCGACACCCAAGCTGGAGGCTGGGTCCCACCGGAGGGCGACGAGCTCCGCGGACTCCGGGGGCCCCTCCACCAGTGAGGACTCTACTGTTAGAGTAGAGGGACTGCCCCGGCAGTCCAAGCGTCTTTCCGGGGCGCAAAGAAAGAAGCTCCGGAGGGCGCAAAAAATGGCGGCCGGGACCTGGACGGTCGAGAAACCTGTAAAGGCGCAAGAGGGGAGTGCGGGTCAGAAGAGGACGCGCTCGAACTCTAGCACGCCCACTACAGACAGACGTTCCAAAAGGGCCAGGGTGCCTGTAAAGGCGCAAGAGGAGAGTGCGAGTCGGAAGACGCCGCGCTCTGGCTCTAGCACGCCTACTACAGACAGACCTCCCAAAGGAACCAAGGCCGGAACACCGGCGCAGACTGGCTCTTACAGGGAGGCTGCGGAGGGCCTCGGGATGGCGGTGATTGACAGACGCCATCCTGAGGTCACGCTAGACCAGGGGAAGGCGGACCTGATCCAGGCTGCGGTGGTAGCTGCAGTGGACTCTCTTCAGGAAGGGGAGAGCCCGCCTCAGTTCCACCGGACGCGCCTGACGGGGGGCATCCTCTGGATAACCTGTGCCGGCCCGCAGTCGCGGGACTGGCTGCGGAAAACGATCGGGGGCATCGGTCAGATTTGGGAGGGGGCGGACTTGACAGCCGTCGAGCCCAAGGAACTCCCAAAGAGACGCAAGGTCCTCGTACGGATCCCTGACACCGTCCCGCAGGAGACGGTGATCAGCAGACTTAAGATCCAGAACCCTGAACTGGGGACGCAACACTGGTCGGTTCTAAGCAGGAAGGCAGAGGAGAAAGGACAGACGCTCGCCTTCTCGATCGACCCGACATCTTACAGAGCCCTTGAAGGAACCTCCTTCAAGGCATTCTGGGGCATGGGAAGGGTTAGCTTCCGCCCACTGGGGAAGCAACTAAGGGTTAATGGGACTTAGGTTCCTTCAGGTCAACCTCCAACACAGTAGGGCAGCCACGGCCGGACTACTAATGGCTCTGAGGAACACGGATGTGGCCCTCATCCAGGAACCGTACTCCTACAAAGGAGAGATCAAGGGACTCGGCGGAGCTACTGGAAAGCTCATCTACAGCAGGTCCAGCGAGAATCCGAGGGCCTGCATTTTTGTCAGGGAAGGGATAGAGTTTCTCCCTCTAATGAATTTCTGTTCCAGGGACCTGGCAACGATCAAAATCCGATGTGGAGGAGCGGATGGGCTGAGGGACATTACTGTCGCGTCAGCCTATCTGCCAGGGGACAGCACGGACCCTCCTCCACCCAACGAATTGGAGCAGCTGATGGTGGGTAGCAGAGCAGGTGGATGGCAGACCATCATCGGCATGGATGCGAATGCGCACCATGAGTTGTGGGGTAGCTCGGACACAAACTCTAGGGGTGAGGCACTTTTACAATTCTTTATGAAATTTAATTTAGACATATTGAATAGAGGTAATAAACCGACATTCGTCACAACACGGCGTGAGGAAGTTTTAGACCTAACAGTTTCCACCCAGTTTCTGGGTGACTTTGTTAAAAGCTGGGCTGTGTCTGGGGAAGTGAGTAGCTCAGACCACAGATACATCCGGTTTGAAATCGCCAAAGTCGAAAGAGAAACGGTATGGTACCGGGACCCCCGCAAGGCGGACTGGGAAGCCTACAGGGCAGACCTAGCTGTGGAACTGCGGGGGGTTGAGAGTGCCATAAGGGATTCAATAGACCTCGAGATTGCAGCAGTCCAATTGCGAGACGCAATTACCTCGGCCTATAACGCCAACTGCCCCCTGAAAATGAGGGTGTCCACCAGGAACGTCCCATGGTGGAACGAGGACCTCAGGCAAAGGAGGACGCAGGTTCGTAAGCTGTTTAACGCGGCCAAAAGGTCGGGAGCATGGGATGAATATAGACAGGCCCTATCGACCTATAACAAAAGACTGAGGGACGCCAAGAAGGAGTCGTGGAGGAGGCACTGCGAAGAAGTGGAAAACACGGGGACTAAGACCTAGTATGGCCCACTGGCTGTACACAAGGGTGGTCAGACCATCGTTAACATATGCGGCACTGGTCTGGTGGCCTAAGGTGACACAATCCAGTGCCAAACAAAAACTAGGCAAGATCCAAAGGATGGCTTGCCTAGGCATCACAGGGGCCATGTCTTCAACCCCAACAGCCGCCATGGAGGTGTTGCTGGATCTACCCCCCCTACACTTAGTTATTATGGGAGAGGCCAGGCTAGGACTATACAGACTAGCCTGCAATGGTAGACTGAAGATCAACCCAGGCTTCAGGGGCCACTGCAAAATTCAGGAGATCGTGAAGGAACCCATGCTTGAAATGAGGTCAGACTTCGCGAGCCCACGAATGTGCAGGGAAAACAACTTCACAGTGGAAATCCCTGATCGCGGGGCATGGCGGGAGGAGACGCCGGCCATACCACGGGACGCGCTCGTCTGGTTCACGGACGGATCTGGCGGGGAGCGTGGGACGGGGGCAGGTGTTTACTCGGAAGGACCGAGGGTAAGTCACAGTATTTCCCTCGGAGCCCATGTAACGGTGTTTCAGGCCGAGATGTACGCCATCCTGCACTGTGTGCGGGAGAACAAGAGGAGGGGCTACACCAACAAGCGGATCCTCATAGCCACAGACAGCCAGGCAGCCCTTAAGGCACTAAGTAGCCCACGGGTAAATTCCTGGTTGGTGAGTGAGTGCCGAGACGAGACGAGCGACCTGGCTGGGCAGAATGAGGTGAGCCTCATCTGGGTGCCGGGTCACTCGGGGGTCAAAGGCAATGAAGAAGCTGACAGTCTCGCGAAGAGAGGGTCAGCAGAACCATTTATGGGACCAGAACCGGCTCTAGGCGTGTCAAAGAGCACTGCCAGGGGAGCCATTAAGTCCTGGGTCAGAAACCAACACAAGGTGTACTGGGCGGACTGTCCAGGGCTCAGACATGGGAAGTCAATAATTGACGGACCCAGTTCAAAGAGAGCTGTGGAGCTGCTAAACCTTAGCAGAGGACAGCTCAGAAACACAACAGGTCTCTTGACGGGACACATGGCCGTCAAGAAACACCTACATAAAATGGGGCGGTTCGAAGGGGACCTCGCATGCAGACTCTGCGGCGAGGGGGAGGAATCAGCCCAGCACATCTTGTGCGAGTGTATAGCTCTGGACCGGAAAAGACAACTGATCTACGGTCACTCTAGACCGGAGACAGAGCAATATAAAACTTCACCCTACCAATCGCTGTGCAGACTAGTTCAAGGCACAGTGATTTTGGAATGGGTGGAGTAAGACTAGGGGTATGCACAATCAACCAAGGGTTGCGGTGCTATCGGGGCGGCAAGGCCGCGGACGAGCCCTGAGGGAACAAAAAAAAAAAAAAAAGCACTGATGGAAAGTGCCTCGAGCACTTTCGTTTCTCGAGCACTAAGCGCTTTTTGACGACAAAGTGCTTGCGATTACTCAGCACTTTGGAAAGGAACTTGAAAAGGCAAGCCCAAAGCACTTCATAAGAAATGAATACAAATATAATTTATCGTTTATAATTTCATAGATATGTCATATCTATAAACGCAGTCATATATTTTGAGAAATCTCAAGCGGGTATTATTATGTAGTTTAAATAATGAATTCATTAAATTTAAAAAGTTGAGGGTCGCAATTTCATATGATTTCCTCGACTAGTTTTATAAGTGCTATTTTATGTCGTTCAAGAAATGTTTCGATGAAAGAGTTGGAAGAATTATAATAAAACTTTATCTAAAATCTGAAGTTGATACTAAAACCAACTAGTTGCAAGTTTTACTTGAGCTGTGAAATGAAATATTACCAGGCTTGAATCTATACATTTATCAAAAGCCTGGACGCAGCAAGTGCGTTATGGTAGTGACTTTCTCATAGAAATGATCTGGCACAAAATATTTTATTTTAACTTTTTTCTTGTAACATAGAAATCTAAATTTTTGTGTGTAGTTTACGTTTTATATTCTTAACCTACCTACCAAATTTGGTTATCATAACTTTTTTATATTTTGAGATAAATTCTTTTCCAATAAAAACTCAAAATTTTCCCGGAAAACCTCGCCCGATTTTCCTGACTAACGAACTTATCCAAGCCATTTACAAAAGGAAGAGACATGCCAAATTTTATCAAAATCGGCCGATTATTTTTTGAGTTATCGGTGTAATACATACATACATACATACATATATATATATATATATATATATATATATATATATATATATATATATATATATATATATATATATATATATAATTAAAACTAACCCCGGATATGGGTTCTAGGGGTCCTAGTTCGCGCTCATTTGCATTTCAAAAGTCGGGATCTCCCCATTAGTGAATTTTTTTTATAGGAAATTTCACTAAAAGGCTGGACGTAGCAAGTGCGTTACGGTAGTGAATTTTCATAAAATGTTTTTAAGGGCAAATATGTTTTTTTTAAAGAAAGCAGACTTCAAATTTGGTTACCAGTATTACCTATATAGTAGAAACAATGTACCATATTTCATCAAAATAACTTTGAAAATGTACAAAATTATTCCGAAAATAAACTTTAAATGTTCCCAAAAAACTGGTTTCCTAGCCAACCAACCTGAGGTTACCTAATAGCAAATTAAGCTATTAAAATTTGAAGCATTTAATGAAAGCTCGCTACTATCACGCAATTGCTGCGTCCCGAACTTCTTTTCTTACTAACATGCATCATATTCCGATGGAAAATGCAAACATGTAATAATATAAGGCGGATCCCATTAAAAAAAAAATGTATCACCAACGACTTATGGGCCATCCTGTGGTTGTAAAAATAGATTTATAAGATGCGGCTTAAGACACCCTATAATTAACGTATACAATGTTTGCTCGTATCTTGTATAATAACGGATATATTGAGCTTTACCGTAGAAATGCGCTAAACCTTTTCCGACTTTAAAAGTGGCGGGCTCCTCATTAGCGATTTTTTTCTACGGAAATTCGCGAAAATTTTTAGACCATTAAACGATAAACCCTATAACTAAAACTACAGCCAAAGCATCATACGAAGGGTGTATTTGAAATGAATTTTGTGGAAATATTTTAGTAAAATGAACGGCAATAACGGTTGAAGCTGAAACTTAAGGGTTGGCAAAACGCTCTTCTTGCTACATTTTTTCTACGTAACCCGTATTCGTCAGGTTCTTTGCCTATATGGTGCCAATTTTGACGTTTCAAATCACGACTTTGACCTTTAAGTGAAAAATCCCAATTTTTGTTTCTTTAAATGCCTTGTGTGAATGTCTTTTACTTACTCACCTACATTTTCGTACCTAGTTTACGTTTTATGATATAAACCCGCGTACCAAATTTGGATGACAAAACTTTCTTATTTCCGGATATATAAAAATTGTCCGAAAGAAAATACAACATTTTCCTGGAAAAACGCGACCGATTTTCCTGGCTAACGAACTTATCCAAGCCACTTGCGAAAGGAAAGTACTCACCAAATTTGATTTATATGGGTCCATTATTTTTTAATTATCGGTGTGATACATAAATACATACACACAAATATATATATATATATATATATATATATATATATATATATATATATATATATATATATATATATATATATATATATATATATATATATATATATATATATATATATATATATAAATTGAAACTGACCCGGAATAAGTGTGGATGTGTTCTAGGAGGCCTAGTTCGCGCTCATTTAAAGAAATTAATTAAAAATCGTAAGCCTGGATCTCCCCAATAGTGATTTTTTGTATAAGAAAATTCATTAAAAAGGGGGAAATTATTTGCATTTTATGAGTATCTATGACCATTTCATGTGCCATGTGCTGCGAGTTGTAAGTATATACCTCTTTTATCTCGGAGAAAGAAGCGAATTTGGGCAGCGCCGGATCTACGATTTTTTCGAACCGGGGCAGAAACTTGATAGTGGCGCCCCATCTCTAAGAAATTTTTGGTAGCTACGTAGAATCGGGATTCCTAACTTTTTAAAAATTTTTCTATTCCGAGGAGTAAAAAAATAAGTTTGAAAAAAGTTTGAAAAAAAAGTTTAAATTAAAATTCCCGCCATTAAATGTTGCCAACAACCTGCTGCGCTGCAGCTGCTCGCAGCACATTTCAGAATGAGCACTTAGGATGTGTTCAAAAACTAACTGGGCGTTTTAAAATCAAATGAATAGTTGATAGAACAACGTGCGCTGCATGCTAGGCGTTTTGTGGAGCAAGTTTTTTTAATTTTCAACTATGTATTATATTATGATTTTGGCGTCTCCTGAAACTGCCGACCGCGACTGGTACCCCGGTTTGTACCCCCCCCCCCCAAATCCCCCGGGGTTGAATTTGGTATTCCAGCCTGCAGACCTTTTACGACTGTACATGAACCCTCTGATGTGCATTATTTAATACTAGTTTCTTTCGTATGTTGTTAACAGATCAGAACCAGTACATTAGATGAATTCTTTATTATACTCATTTTCTAGAGGTGATTCCATTATTTTTCTTTCATCTTTTCTGAAATAATATTCAGATTTTTTTCAACTTATATTCTTTTAAAAGTAGAAACTACTCTTTAATAATCATGTTTAAATTTGATTTATTTTGAAATACACTGATACAACCTCAATTTAGAGTAGTGTCTCCATGACAAAACTCAGCTAAAAATGTTGTTGTCATTATTAAAATCAGAAAATTTAATACCTTTTACATAGTTAAGGTATCGTATAGAAGAAGGTACGCTGGAAATAATTTTTAATCACTTCTTGAGTCGGAACATGATAGTAAACAAAGTTTTCTTGTATCAAAAACTCATTACCGTTTTGCATTTCTGAGAACTCGGACAAACTTAGGTGCGTGCCAGCGTTTTCAGTGCTCGGGAGCTCTAGCGCCCAAAGAGCTCCAGAGCACTTAAAGTGTTCGGCAGCTCTTTTCGGGATTATTAAGCACTAACATGAAGTGCTCGAAGCACTACGCACTGGTTTCAAAAAGTGCTCTTAAGTGCAAAAAAAACTTCAAGTGCTTAGATGATCACTAAGCAGAGTGCTTTGAACAGCTCTGAGTTCCGCGATATACAGATTCTTGAAAACTACAAGAACGTTGCAGATTTTATCCCAAAATGACTTCACCAAGTTATTCAAGTCAAGAAGAGCATATTTTACACGAAATACATCATTATCACTTAGACTAATAAAAACTATATGAAAACACTAACTTGCACCAAATACTAAATAATGACAATACGGGACACTCCTATGCTTTAGCATTGGTGATATTTGTGACAAGTACACAAGCGCCACCTCGCGTGAAGTACTGACAACTGAGCGGGTAATTTGAATTTTTTATTTACCTGCATGTTCTTAATTTAGACAATTGGTTTATTATAGATGAATATAAAAACTTGTACATGACAAAACAGTGAAACTTTTCTGATTATATAGTTATAAATAGAATTTGTATCAACAATCAGCTTGAAACCTAAATGAATTCAGCATGAATAATTCTACAAATTTCTCTTACCCATAATCTCATTTCATCATAATTTAATGTACTACCTTGAAACCGTCGTTAAACTACTATTTCAAGGGTATGTATAGGAATATACTGAAAGCTGTTTCTGAGGATATTAAGTTACAATCTGTACTTACCTATAAATAATTGTTCTGGGTGTAAATGGTAGCACAGTACTCAATTTGCTATATCTCTACATGAAAACTGTCTTATTAATCTAATATTTTAAAATATGTAACTGATATACTTAGTACATAAATTGTGCAGATGAAAGGTAAGACTAACTCTTACTTCCGTAAATAAATCTATTATAGGGCTGAATCTGCTATATCTACTTGTCTCTTTAAAAACTTGTCTTGGGAAGATAATTAAAAGCCTTTACCAAGTAAAATAATTTTGAATGTGAAAAAATGTGACAATTTATGCCATACTGAAATAAAAAACTCTGGACGCAGCAAGTGCGTTATGGTAGTGAATTTTCATAAAAATGTTTTTATTGCAAATATGTGTTTTCTTTTTAAGAAAGCAGGCATCAATTTTGGTTAGCAGTATAACCTATATAGTAAAAGCAATGTGCCATGTTTCATAAAAATAACTTTATTGTGTGAAAATGTACCAAGATTTCCAAAAGTAGACTTAAAGTGTTCCCGGAAAAACTCGTTTCTTGGTCAACCTTATAGGTTAATAGCAAATTGGGCTATTCAAATATGAAGCATTTGATCAAAGTTCGCTACCATAACGCACTTGCTGCATCCAGAATTTCTTTTCTTACAAACATGCATTATATTTCGATGGAAAGTGCAATAACATAAGGCGTGTTTGATTGAAAAAAAAAGAAAATTTGTATCACCAATGACTTATGGGCCATCCTGTGATTGTAGAAATATTTTTTAAGATGTAGCTCAAGACACCCTATAATTAATATATACAAATTTTTTTCAAATCTTGTATAATAACGGATATATTGAGCTTTATTGATTTTTTACGAAAATTCGACAAAGATTATATACCATTAAACGATAAACTCTATAGCTAAGGCTACTGCCAAGCATCAGGGAAAGCGTCTATTTCAAATGAATTTTCTGGAAACATTTTAGTAAAATGAAGGACAATGACGGTTGAAACTAAGACTTCAGTGTTTGTAAAACATCTTTCTTGAGACATTTGATTTCCATAGCCCGTATTAGTTTCAAGTTATTTGCCAAAATGTTGCCGATTTTGACGTTTTAAGTCGCAACTTTGACGTTTTGAGGAAAACCCCAATTTATTTTTCTTTAAATGCCTATAACTTTTTTGTCTTTTGACATACAGAGCTAAATTTTGGTAGGTAACTTACATATAAGGACATAAACCCGCGCACCAAATTTGGTTGCCCTTACTTTGTTAATTGGGGAGATATAAATTTTTTTCGAAAGAAAACACAAAATTTTCCGGGAAAACCTGGGCAGATTTTCCTGGCTAACGAACTTATCCAAGCCATTTGCAAAAGGAATTTATTCACCAAATTTAATCAAAATCGGCCCATTATTTTTTGAGTTATCGGTGTGATACATATATATATATATATATATATATATATATATATATATATATATATATATATATATATATATATATATATATATATATATATATATATATATATATATATATATATATATATATATATATATATATATATATATATATATATATATATATATATATATATATATATATATATATATATATATATATATATATATATATATATATATATATATATATATATATATATATATATATATATATATATATAAACATATAAAAATTCAAACTGACCCCGGATATGTGTTCTGGGGGGCCTAATTAGCGCTCATTTGAAGAAATTTTTTCAAAATTCAAAAGTCGAGATCTTCTCATTAGTGAATTTTTTTAAGAAAATTCACTAAAATGAGACAGAAGAAGATAGAATAGTTTTCCTATATCATTTATTATTAAAGCAAAACTTTTTTGCCTTCATATATATATATATATATATATATATATATATATATATATATATATATATATATATATATATATATATATATATATATATATATATATATCGATGCACTGGAAGACAAGTTATGATTGAAACCTTTCAACCATCCGTTTGCGAAGTTTATCTATAAATAGGTACATGATGGTAAATATTACACAAGTTACCTTCTGCGAACTGTACATATTAGCATAAAAGTGATTCTGAATTTGTCTTCTGCTTCAAGAAATTAATTCTTTTGGAAGTGACATTGAAATGTAAAATGCACCTTGTGTCTTCAATACTATATCCAAATCAGTTCTTTTTGATAACAGTACCCTTTTCTTGCATCTATAATACAAAATTATCGTCAATCCATGTTATAGTTATTGTTTAATAATAATTACTAGGCGAATTTGTTAAAAAATTCGCAGGTAACAAAAGAAAACACAAAAAATCATATTCACGTTTCACCATCCTTTGGAAACCTATGAAATGTCTTTGATAGATTTAGCACGTTATAATTCGAACAATTATAGATTGCATATACCCAATTGCTAACATTTATTGTAAAAAACACAGCACAAACTTAATTATACACAGTTAAACACCAGCAATTGCTAGTGTTATACGTTCTCGAACGACGTAACATCAGTACTATCCGCTAGGGGTGCTGATGTTCTTGAAACACGAAATAAGCCGGAGTGTCCTGTGTTGTCATTATAAAGTATTTGCTTGCACACTGCTGTATAAAAAGGTTAGGGGCGGAACATAAGGATTCGTCCTTGTATTCGATCGAAAAGTGATGAGTACGTAAGCTTCAGGTAAGTTGCCAATGTGAAATGTTGATGACTTATTATTTTAAGGTTCATTTTTGAAAAACAAATACAACTACTTAATTTGACTGTCATATTAACTCAAAGTTATTTTTCCGGAAAACACATTATTTATAAATAACTAGTGAACAGATAGTGACCATGAGATAATCTTAATTTTACATTATCCCCCATATCATAAGTCGTAAGCTTTCACTACATTGTTTTGATTGATGAATTTAAAATAATTCAAACTGAAAAAACAACGACCTTGTCAATCTAATTCATACAGGTAAGCGCATTCAGCGTAGGTGTTAATTTGAAATTAAAAATAACTTATTTATAAAGCTATGATCTCTTAAAATTCCTGGTGAATTGTATTTCCTTTCCTTTTGATTGTCACATTTTGAGACATGGCATCTTGAAAAACTCATCTTCACAAATTACGTTTCTATTTTTGACTGAACATTATTAGCAGGTGAGAAAGGTTAGTCATACTGTGCCAACCACAATAATAATGTCTACAATCCTTCGGGAACCTTGTATTAGTTGTCACCGTATCAGCCATGATATATCTACCCGCTGACGGAAAACAAATAACCCTTCATTAGAAAAGAAAAAGTCTGGAGCGGCAAGTGCGTCATGGTGGCGAATTTTCATAGAAATTATTTTCACCTAAGAATTATTTTCCGATAACCTTTTTCTACAAAAGTTCACTAAAAGAGCCTCTTTTTACAGAAAAAGTCATTTTTTAAAATTAATTTACAATTTTTTAAAGTAAATTCGTAAACATTTTTTTACACTGAAAAAAAATCAGGAAAGTTCGTTTTCTACAAAACAAAGCAAGATGTACAGGCCAATGCTGATAAAAACAAATTGAAAATTATACTGTAAAATTGTATAAAAAAAACTGAAGGAAAAAACGTATCAACCCCTTACAGAGATCCGAACCAACTTGTGAGACAAAGTTCGACGTGAAAACCTTGGAACCATTAGCAGTAGATAGGGACGCGTACTAAGTAAAAATTAATATTTGACAAAAATTAGGAGACACACAAAATTCATTTTAGACCAAAAAAATGAGCTTAAAAATACATCTTAGTAAGCAGGGAAACACTATCGCCAAGGGGCATGTCATGTCTCATAGATACAGTGAAAGAGCCACAGAAAAGAGGGGACAAACAATATGATTGACAGAAGGCAACTTAAACCTAATGTGTACAAGTAAAAAAACATTTACTAAACATATTTGCAAAAACATATTTAACCTATGCGCTTATTTTTTATCTTATAGGGTCAGCTTTGTGTTGGCAAAAAACTTTACTAGGCAAGTCCAGACTAATAGGAGATTTCCACTGTAAAATTGTTTTTCCTGCAGATTCGCGGGCTCGCGAAGTCTGACCTCATTTCAAGCATGGGCTCCTACATGATCTCCTGCATTTTGCAGTGGCCCCTGAAGCCTGGGTTCATCTGCAATAGTAGTCTGAAGATCAACCCAGGGGCCCATTCCAGAGAGAGCTGTGGAGCTGCTAAATCTTAACAGGGGACATCTCAGACACATAACAGGACTCTTGACGGGACACATGGCCGTCAGAAACACCCGTATAAAATGGGGCGATTCTAGGAGGCCCTGGGATGCAGACTCTGCGGCGAGGGCGAGGAATTAGCCCAACACATCTTGTGCGAGTGTAAGGATCTGGACCGCAAAAGACAACCGATCTACGGTCACCCTAGACCGGAGACAGAACAATATAAAACTTCACCCTACCAATTGCTGTGCAGACTAGTTCAAGGCACAGTGATTTTGGAATGGGCGGAGTGGAAAAGACAAAGGGCATGCACAATAAGCCAAAGGCTGCGGTGCGATCGAGGCGGCAAAGACGCGGACGAACCCTGAAAAAAAAGTAACACTTCACAACTGATATTGGGACATAGTTGACCATTTTTCTGTGGCCTCTTTTACAAGTCCATCAGTTATTTCATTACCAGTTATATTACTATGACTCTTGACCCAAATTGTTGTTCTGTTATACAGTACTGCTGATTCTGCCATATTTTCGTGGCTTATAATATTTTATGGACTGTAAGACGGGTAGGAAGTCGCTTACAGCATCAACCTTATTTTGTTGAACCCATATGAGTTCACTTTCGATGGCAAATGTTCAGCAGTGTACACTGTTGTTATCTTGTTAACCTTGTATTGTAATTTTCGTTCATTTGCTGTATATACACCGCTGCTCCTGTACCATAAAACGGACTTCCACCCAACAGTATGTATACGCTGGATAAAACGGCAAAATTTCGAGTAAACCATATAATATAAGAGAAGCGCTATTTAGCCTACAAGTGTTGTGCCAGAAGTGTTACGATCAACACAGGGACATCTTTCTCTGTTTTGTCGACTTTGAGAAGGCGTTCGACCGAGTGAAGCATCCGAAATTGATACACGCCCTACGAAATATAGGTCTAGATGGCAAGAGCTTAACATTAATCAAAAACTTATACCGGTACCAAGTGGCCAAAATTCGAATAGAGGGCGAAACTTCTAACAGCATAAATATTGGGAAAGGTGTAAGACAGAGATGCGTATTGTCACCCATGTTGTTTAATCTGTATTCCGAGCTTCTGTTCAAAAAGGCTCTTGAGAAAGTTAATGAAGGTATAAAAGTAAATGGCGTTCGGATAAACACTATTAGATACGCCGACGACACCGTATTAATGGCGGATACCGGCTTACAAAATATTCTAGATCAGCTAAATGAGACATGTTAGGAATTTTGAATGCGGATCAACGAGAGGAAAACGAAAATAATGGTAATTCAGAGGAAACAGAATGTACCTATACCGTTCATTATAAATAATAACATATTACAACAGGTCAACCAATATTAATACTTGGGATGCTGGATAGACAGCCAATTCAAGTCCAGAATTAACAAGTTGCCTCTTTCCTCCTTGCCGGCACCCACGGTACGACAGTATTTAGGCTGTAAGCCCTCGTGATGTGTTCTTGAAATTAATATATATATATATATATATATATATATATATATATATATATATATTACTGCTTAGAAAGTTTGGACAGCTTCAGCAGGACCGTGCGTAGGTGCTATCACTGCTATAATTTTCTAAAAAAATAAATTAAAAAAACCTGTGGGTCACTGACACTTTTTGTTAGCACAGTTATGTGGGTCGTCTAGTGCCTGTTGAAAGTTATCTATAGATATTTTTTGATATCGATCACTTTTTTGAGATAAATGCACGTATGTTGGGTTGTGTAGTGTATTGAATATGCTCTGGACTAAATAAAAAAATTAGGTTGTTATTGTGATTTGTCAAAGTGACCGATGCTGTTTATTATTTAAAATGTCCCTTTTCAATTATACCTTGGCTGAATTAACCGATATATTATTAGTTTATGGTGAAGCGAGACACAATGGAAGAGAAGCAGCGACAATTTATCATGACAGGTTTCTCGGACGAATAGCACCCAGCAAAAATATTTTTGAACATATCTGCAGACGTTTAAGGGAAACCGATGTCTTAAAACCTTTAAAATCGAATTCGGGAAGCAGAAGATACCGACAAACTGTTCAAGTTGAGTCAGTTTTCAATACATTGGAACCTAACCCAACTACAAATACCAAAATCGTTTCTAACAAAATAAGAATTATTTACCAAACGTCTGTATGCAGAATCTGGCAAGAGCAACTGTTTAAAAACTTTTACCAAGATATTATGGACCTAGACAATAATTTTGTCGGTGCTGGTTTTTAGGTAAGATGGAAAACGAGCAACATTTCTCGGGCAGTGTTTTTTTTTACAAACGAAGCATCATTTACAAGAAACAGAACTATAAATTTCCATAACTTGCATAACTGGTCTGAGTAAAATACCCATTCACTAAGAGTAGCAAACTCGCAGTATCAGTTTTCTGTAAACATTTGGGTAGGGTCATTGGAAATGAAATTATTGATTAAATTATTCTGCCACCGAATCATGTGTCATATTTAGACTTGTGTATGTGTATTTGTAGTTGTATGGATTTCGTATTAATTTTAGTATTGATTCAATTTTTATCTGCCTGAGGATGCTGTCAAGCAACGAAGTCGGTTACAGAAATGTTGAAGAACATCCTAGAACATTTAGAATTCGGAAGTGCCACTTGCTCCAGTTAGCTTACGCGTTAGCTACGTCCTTCATTTACAGAACCGGAACCGAACAGTGAAGCTAGATAAGTAGTCTCCAAGTATGTATGTAGTATGGACCAATTTCACCAAGTAAGCAACAACAATCAATAAACCAAAAAATAAAAAATCTTTACCACCATGTAGCTACGAAACGAAGCAAAATCGGACCCATGTTAATATGAAACAAAAAGTATTATTTTTACGTGAGGAATCTAATCACGAGCGATGGCACATCTTTTTTGAAACACCTGTAAACCCTTAATTTAAAAAGTTTACCTATAAACGACAAACTTACTTTATTCAATCGTTGACTCACCTGTATACACGACAATAGGGTAGTGATTATAGCGTTAGTTTTGTTCATTTATATGCTGTTTTTTTTTGCGATTTTTGTTCGGCTACAATCTCATACCTCCTTGTGGTGCTGATCCGTTTACTTAATATTTTGTTGGCATGTTATTCACAGTTTTTTTGTTTTTCTTCTTCGTGTGTAATTAATGCTTACACAAAAATTGACCTTTTGCGAGCTTATCTGTTTGTTTATTTGGATCAGTAATGTAATTATTAATTTTAGTTTTAATTTCACATTAGACCTATAGGCTGCCAATGAAAATTGTTAATATTTTTTAGCTTTCATTGTATAAATGATACTATAAATAGACTTATTATTAATATTACTACTAGTTCCTTGCTAGGACAAACGCAAAGCGAGTTTTACCGTTAGGGTTTTTGCCACACAATTGTAAGTATAATTTAAAACGAAATGTATAAGGCGTTCCGATGTAGTGTCTGTTTGTATGAGACCTCAGGTAGTTTATTTAAATTTCATAAGTTTTACGAAGTTATGACACAAAGCAAAAGTAAGTAGGAACTGACTATTTTGCCGTTAGGGTTCTTGCCACACAATTGTAAGTATAATTTAAAACGAAATGTATAAGGCGTTCCGATCTAGTGTCTGTTTGTATGAGACCTCAGGTAGTTTATTTAAATTTCATAAGTTTTACGAAGTTATGACACAAAGCAAAAGTAAGTAGGAACTGACTACTGACTATTTTGAATGACTTACAGAATAAAATGAGAAATCTCTAAGGTAATGATAAAAATTAGAAAGGTTGTTTAAACGAATGAAACATATAAGATATGTGAAGAATGTGAAGCACGGTTTAGCTTCCAGTTTATGTCACCTAACTTATAAGTGATGGCAGCACCAAGAGGGAAGCCAGCGCAGCACCAAGAGGGAAGCCAGCGCAACACCAAGAGGGAAGCCAGCGCAGCACTAAGACGGTCAAATTCAGCTACGCAGAAGGTGACTGTCCGGCTGAGGGTAGAGGATTGGCATTTTGTAGAGCCCCGGGAAGTTCTGCATCTTCCGAAGTGATGTTGGGCTAATGTTGAGCCTTTGTCTGCATATTCTTTACGTATGTTGAAGCATTTCGTTAGATGTTGGATGCCAGACCGTTTGGTGGTATTCTTAGGTGGTATGCTGCACCCTTTGGGATGTTGGAGTCATTACACCCTTTGTGTATTCTGCTGCACCCTTTGGGATGTTGGATTCACTACAACCTTTGTGTATTCTGCTGCAGCCTTTGGCCCATGAGCAAGATGTGTGTGTGTGTTTTGTTTCTTTAACGTCGGCCTATTTCCGCGACTATGGCCAATCACCGACTCCAGCGAGCAGTTTCACCTCACTATCCTGGAAATTTTGCCGAACCCCTGCCTTTATGTAAGGAGGGTAGGGACCTTTAACGTGCCCAACATCGTATGGACACGTAACCGACGGCTTGACGCCCCCTCCGAAGGGCGTAACGTGCAGACATTCAACTTGCTTAAATACAATGCCAGAACCTCGGTTGATGTTAATGTTACAGTTTGTACTCAAAAAGTGAAAGGAGTACCCTGGGATCGAACCTAGTACCCTTCGGTTCATAGGCACACGTTCTTGCCCCTGAACCACCGAGACTATGAGAAAGATGTTAAAACACGTAGGACAACATGGTTGTTGTAATTGCAGCCAGAAACAACTATCAAAAGAGGCCGATTTGAAGACACTTCTGCTTTTATAAGTGAACTGTCGAGATAAGCAAGACAACAGTCTGCCAACTGCAAATGGCTATCAACGGTGTTTAAATTAAGAAAGTTTATGGCATTAGAGAGATATCGTTCCCTATGCCATGAATAAAAGTCTGTATGGACAATATATTATTGGTGCGATAAATTAAAACATTTAATGCAACGTTAGGAACGTTGAAAATTTTAGGTAATTACTTCTAGACTAAGAGAAGAATCGACACTTTGATTTTTTTTAATAACCGACATCTGTAAATATGGTGTATGGGAGACTGACACCCAAGCGGTGGAAAAGGGAAGATGAAATTGCTTGTTTGGAAAAGATGAAGGTATGAAAAATGCTAAATACCAGGCTGCATACCGTATGCGTTATTTTATAAAACATTCTTGTAAGAACGACGCCCAAAATACGTGAAGAGGAAAAGACCTATACAACGACGGTGAATTCGTGAGTGATGTCCGGTTTACACTGTTTGTATAAATAGTCGAAACCAAAATAAATTGTTTTAAGTTTATTTGCATGGTCTAGTGTAAGTGGGCCATACACTACATTCGCGCATGCACTCATACATACCTCCCGTAGCATCACCAGAAACACCTCAATAACAACTCAAGCGGCCTTGAAATTATTAACAGATATTGGAAATGTCCAGTTAAATAAGTTAAAACCATCTGTTCGGTTTTAGTTGCGTTAGAAAGTGTGCACACTTAACGAGCCAAAAGCGAATCCGCGAGCGACTGCAGAATAAGTGTGCGTACCGGTCTTTATGGCAGCATTGGCAGTATTTATTTATTTATTTAGTGGTGGGTCAAAAATAAATTTATTGATGTAAAAATACGTGTCCAAACTGCAAAGTTGTAACCCCCATTTAAAATGTATCATTATTTGTTAAGAAATTAAACAGATATGACATATTATACGCGAAATTTTTTGACTTTCTTCATAAATAATGTAGCCATCTAATATATAGAACATAAAAACGATAAAAAAGTCTGGACTCAGTAAGTATGTTCTAGTAGGAAACTTTATAAAAACATTTCAAATCAAGAAAAATAACAAAATAACTAGTTTCGGAAATACAAATCTGTTTTTAGAAATTTCTGTTTTTAGAAATTACTTTTTTCGCCAAATACAAAAAAAAAAGGTTTTGAGCAATAACTTTTTTCCCAAATAAAAACCTGGATGAAGGGAAAACCACATTAAAATCAACCCTCGTAGGAATTCGGTGGAATGAGAAACTCAAGGATGTTTTACAAAAAAGGACATTACGCTACCCCTCTCGTCTCCCCCCAAATTAAAATTCTAAGGGAAGGACAAACCACATCAGAATGCACCCATGCAGAAGTTTAGTGGAAGAAGAAACTCAAGCATATTAAAAAAAATCAGAAAAAGGAAAACGCACCACCCCTCTCGTTTCCCGCCAAAAAATAGTCAATTAAAAAGCTAGGAGATGAAAAAAACCACATCACAATGCACTCCCACAGAAGTTCATGGGCAGGAGAAACTGACTATTAATCATTACACAACCTCGGAAAATAACCACAAGGTAAAAAAAGCCCGAACTCAGCCAGTGTGTTATAGTATCGAATTTTTATACGTTTTACAATAAAAACGCAACTTACCCTATCTCCTAAGCATATCATTTGCCCTGTTCACTTATTTCTGTTAAATTAAGGTAGTTGATTTTTCTAAGCAATTCACTGCAAGGCATCTGATTTTTCTGTCAATTCAATATGAATAGTCAAATTGTGCGACATCCTTTTGGTTAGAACCACTAGTGACAACAACTAAATCATTTAATATACCTGTCTTTGTTTATTATATTTAACCGTATCTATTATACCTATCAACAAGAAATACAATTCGCCGCATTTTCCAAATTCTGTTAAATTTAATTCCGGAAAAACTTGGGTTACAATTATTACTAACTAAACTGAAGTTTGGAATGAAGGAAAGTAGAAATCAGATATCTGTCGCTGTGAATTCCATAATAGACAATTTGCATGGATTTTCTATTACATGAATTTAACATTTACCTAATAATTTCTCATACATAGAACATTTTTACATGCTTGCAAATACCCCAAAAAGCTATGTAGTGGACAGAAAAAGACTTTAAAAATAAAAAAAAATTCGAATTATCATCACGTGACCGCGAACTGTATGTTATTGATTGTGACGTACTTGGATAGTAAATAAATAACGTGTTTACATTTGCCTTATGGTATGATAAGTACGGGCGCTTGTTTCTCAACATAGTGGTGAATTTTATTCATTTATTGTGTTTCTTCTAGTTGAATAGTGTCTGAGGGAAAAAAAGTGTGCGTAATAAAATGGGAGACAAAGGTCTTCAAATAGCACAATCAGATAATTTGCCAAGAATTGATTCATTTATGAAGCAAGCTCATTGTCACTGTTGACATTACCGTCCAGTGATGTCACAGATCATGCCGGCAAAATAGTGGTGTTTTAAATCAGTTATGACATTCGCATTTTCAAATATTTCTTACATTGTTATTTTTGTAGTATGTGAAAATATTAAAAATCATCTTTCTGGGATGTCTATCAGATGTGATAAGAAAAAAAAACATGCAAATTGTCTATTTGAATGAGTCAGAAATGCACAGTCCGTACGATATCTGTTCAGAGAGAATTCCAAGAAGACTCCGGCGTCTCTTTCTTGGAATTAGCCGCATTCGACACCCGAAGTTGAACAAAAGACAGTAGTATATATTTTAATATTCTGAAAATAATGCCGACAATTTAAAGGAACAACCCTGCTGAGGTAAACAGTAGTTCTAATAATAGAACTTTATTGATTTATTCTTTTCTTGGAATTCACCCTTAACAGATATGGCACGGACTGTATTGAAGTTGGTGGTGAAGATTTTGAGCAGCTCCTCAATCGATTTAAGTTTCTGCTAAGAAATATTTTGTTCTTTGATTTTGTTATGAATTTTACTTCCACAACGGCGACAAAAATTTCAAATTTTTTTCGTTTAACCGTCGTCAAAAGTGTCAAAACATAGAAAACAAGATTTGGGAACGAATTTTTTTGTCTGTCGACCTGTATGTCTGTTTCTATCCACCACAACTTTAGAACGAATTGAGATATCGTCGTCAAATTTGGTACCCAGACAAACGAACGGTTCGGATTGTTTTTGGATAAAATCCCTCCTGGGGGTAGGGGATGAATGGGGTGTGATTTGGTTAAAATTAACATATTTTCGTTACAACTCGAGTAATATAACGTTTTAGGGTTTGTTTATTAGAAAATTTTCAATTTCATCAAACATCTGGTATTCTGTGCTGAAATTAAATTATGGGTTGAATATCGGGCACAGAAATTTTGATTTTTTGGGTTAAAAAGAGGTAAACTGTCTCAATTAGGGGTGATTTGGTGAAAATTGACATTTTTTCGTTTCAGAAGTTTATGGGTACAGGTATACGAATATTTTCTTTGTGGTCGAGTCATGGACCCTAAATTCATTCCATGAGAATGTCTTTCTGAAGAGAGTCAATTATCACAGCTATGTGGAAGTTATGATTCAATTTGCAGCACTATTATTTATTTGAAATGCATGGGTAGCACAAATATCTTAATTTGACGCAAAATATTGGTGGATTTCAAGGAGGTTTCAAGCTTTAATATTTATCTTAAAACACAATGTTACTATTATAACGAGGTAGATAATGGACACCTATATATATATATATATATATATATATATATATATATATATATATATATATATATATATATATATATATATATATAAAGCCTGAAACTGAACTTGGGTATGAGTCAAGGAGCTCTAATTTGCGCTCCTTGAAAAAATCGGAAATTCGAAAGTTCTTATCTTTGTAAGCTTAATTATCTTTATTAAAATTTCGCTAACAGTATCGAGGTGCAGGTGAAGTGGTAAGCTTTATCTATCAGCAGTCGGTTTAACTGACCGTGGTCAAATCTGCAAAATCACCCTAGTATATAAAAAGAAACTGCAATTTGGGGGCAGTCAGTGTTTTTTTTTCCCTCAGGGCTCGTCCGCGGCCTTGCCGCCCCGATAGCACCGCAACCCTTGGTTGATTGTGCATACCCTTAGTCTTACTCCACCCATTCCAAGATCACTGTGCCTTGAACTAGTCTGCACAGCGATTGGTAGGGTGAAGTTTTATATTGCTCTGTCTCCGGTCTAGAGTGACCGTAGATCAGTTGTCTTTTCCGGTCCAGAGCTATACACTCACACAAGATGTGCTGGGCTGATTCCTCCCCCTCGCCGCAGAGTCTGCATGCGAGGTCCCCTTCGAACCGCCCCATTTTATGCAGGTGTTTCTTGACGGCCATGTGTCCCGTCAAGAGACCTGTTGTGTTTCTGAGCTGTCCTCTGCTAAGGTTTAGCAGCTCCACAGCTCTCTTTGAACTGGGTCCGTCAATTATTGACTTCCCATGTCTGAGCCCTGGACAGTCCGCCCAGTACACCTTGTGTTGGTTTTTGACCCAGGACTTAATGGCTCCCCTGGCAGTGCTCTTTGACACGCCCAGAGCCGGTTCTGGTCCCATAAATGGTTCTGCTGACCCTCTCTTCGCGAGACTGTCAGCTTCTTCATTGCCTTTAACCCCCGAGTGACCCGGCACCCAGATGAGGGTCACCTCATTCTGCCCAGCCAGGTCGCTCGTCTCGTCTCGGCACTCACTCACCAGCCAGGAATTTACCCGTGGGCTACTTGGTGCCTTAAGGGCTGCCTGGCTGTCTGTGGCTATGAGGATCCGCTTGTTGGTGTAGCCCCTCCTCTTGTTCTCCCGCACACAGTGCAGGATGGCGTACATCTCGGCCTGAAACACCGTTGCATGGGCTCCGAGGGAAATACTATGACTTACCCTCGGTCCTTCCGAGTAAACACCTGCCCCCGTCCCACGCTCCCCGCCAGATCCGTTCGTGAACCAGACGAGCGCGTCCCGTGGCATGCCCGGCGTCTCCTCCCGCCATGCCTCGCGATCAGGGATTTCCACTGTAAAGTTGTTTTCCCTGCACATTCGCGGGCTCGCGAAGTCTGACCTCATTTCAAGCATGGGCTCCTTCACGATCTCCTGAATTTTGCAGTGGCCCCTGAAGCCTGGGTTGATCTTCAGTCTACCATTGCAGGCTAGTCTGTATAGTCCTAGCCTGGCCTCTCCCATAATAACTAAGTGTAGGGGGGGTAGATCCAGCAACACCTCCATGGCGGCTGTTGGGGTTGAAGACATGGCCCCTGTGATGCCTAGGCAAGCCATCCTTTGGATCTTGCCTAGTTTTTGTTTGGCACTGGATTGTGTCACCTTAGGCCACCAGACCAGTGCCGCATATGTTATCGATGGTCTGACCACACTTGTGTACAGCCAGTGGGCCATACTAGGTCTTAGTCCCCACGTTTTTCCATATAGCCGCCTAGTGACGGCTAAGGTCATGACTGCCTTACGCAGTATTTTTCCAATGTGACCATTCCAGGTTAGCTTAGAGTCCAATACGACACCAAGATATTTTACCTCCCTGGCGATTGGAACGCTCCTACCGTATAGAGTGAGAGTTCTGTGGCTTTCACACTTCCTCCTCCTCGTAAACGGCACGACGGTTGCTTTCTCGGGGCTCACCCCGAGCCCTTGATCAACCGTCCACCCTTCCACCACTTTCAGTGCAGTCTGCATACGCTCCCACACTGCCTGTGTGACCTTTCCTCGGACTATGATGACAATGTCGTCCGCATAGCCCTGTACCTCATACCCCCCTCCCGAGAGCCTCCCCTGCAGGCCGTCCACGACTAGACACCAGAGCAAGGGAGACAGAACGCTCCCCTGCGGACACCCCGCCGCGACCCCCGCCAGCAGAGTCCCTCCCGCGAGTGATGTGAACACCGCCCTGTCCCTGAGCATGGAACCGATCCACCTGCAGCAGGTCTCCTCTATTCCACGCTCCCGGGCAGCTCCCAGAACCGATCCGAACGAGGTGTTGCTAAAGGCCCCCTCTATGTCTAGGAAGGCCCCCAGCGCCACCTCCTTGTTCTCCAGCGTATTCTCCAGTTTCAGCACCAGTTGGTGCAGTGCTGTTTCTGTTGAGAATCCTGCTCTGTATGCATATTGTCCGCAGTGTAGAGGATATGCTTCCAGTACACCGCCCCTAATGTGCCGGTCGAGCAGTTTTTCCACTGTTTTCAGCAAGAAGGACATGAGACTTATTGGCCTCAGGGACTTTGCCTGGTCTGTTGGACGCCCAGGTTTATGAATGAATACAACCCTGGCCAGTCTCCATGCCCTCGGAATGTACCCCAGAGCCAGGCTGGCCCTCATAATGAGGGTAAGCACCGGCGCCAGTATATCTATCCCCTGTTGGAGCATGATGGGCATTATTCCATCAAATCCCGGCGATTTGTATGGCTTAAAGCTGTTAATGGCCCATCTGATTTTGCTCCAGGTAACCACCTCTTTAGCGACTGTCCAGTCTACTCTAGATGCCCGCCTATAAGGCGCCTCTATTTCTGAGTGTTCCCAGTCCGGAGGTGATTGGTTTATTATGTTACAGCCGGGGAAGTGCGTCTGGAGTAAAATTTCCATAGTTTCCTCCCCCGAGCTTGTAAAGCCTCCCGTGGGTGTTCTAAGGGAGCCTATGTTAGTCTGAGGGCCCTTAGACAGGATCTTGTGTAGTCGAGCACTCTCGGACGTGTTTTCCACTTCTTCGCAGTGCCTCCCCCACGACTCCTTCTTGGCGTCCCTCAGTCTTTTGTTATAGGTCGATAGGGCCTGTCTATATTCATCCCATGCTCCCGACCTTTTGGCCGCGTTAAACAGCTTACGAACCTGCGTCCTCCTTTGCCTGAGGTCCTCGTTCCACCACGGGACGTTCCTGGTGGACACCCTCATTTTCAGGGGGCAGTTGGCGTTATAGGCCGAGGCAAGTCAGTGGTTTACTCAACTGATTTAGATATTATATGACTGTTATCTAAAGTAGCATTCTAACAAGCATCACAGTGTCAGGTCAGGTCATTTAGATATTATATGACTGTTATCTAAAGTAGCATTCTAACAAGCATCACAGTGTCAGGTCGCACCCTGTATTTGTATTTTCTTCTATCTTTTCATCATATAAATTTATTTTCGTACAACTTGGCTCAATATGACATTTTTTTCTTCACTGGCTCGCTAGGCGTGTATGCACCATTACAAGGTAACTTCTATGATTGCGATGTCATAATAATTTATGACTGACTTAGATTTTCTAGTGAGTCATACTTCTACCATAAATAAACTGAAAATATTGCCCAGAAGTATGAATATAATATAACACTTTCTTTATCATAAACCAAATGAGCCAGCGGGCCACGAGACAGTGAAGTGTTGGTAAATAACTACCTGACTTGTTTGTTTTTGATGGTGCTGATTGAAAATTTGCCATTCATCATATAAGCAAGACACTAATTTGAAAGAAAGATCTAAGTTCTAGTCATCTTAAGAGAAATTAATTAATGTTTCCTATGTTATTTCGAAATATAGAAGTTATATGTCTTAATTAATAAGCGGTAGGCACGTTAAATATATTTTTGTTGACGGCTGTATATCATAACTATTACGGGTTAAAAAAAGGTGTTAGGTTGAAATTGTCCTCACAGACCTACAATGAGGTTTAAACATTGGCCTTGCTATTTTCAACTATAATTATTTAAATTTATTCCAGAAGTCCGTGACACCTAATAACTTCTCTTACATTAAATTAGATAAGATAGTGTACCAGATTTGCTATTTTTATAGCTCATTCCTGGGAATTTTTTGAAAGTCTGTATATCTATCGTAGGTAGCCGATTAGTCTGCTTTATAATGACAAAAAAAAAGAACTTCATGAAAGTTAAATATAGATACAGTAAAACCTGGTTAGGTGCGCCCTGAATAGGTGAGAAACCTCTTCCACTGATATTTACCATGATGTCCCAACACTTTTGTATCGAAATGCCTCTATTACTGGAAATAATTAAAGTATCTGAGACTTCATTTGTGAGGTTTTTTCGATGTTTACTTCTAAACTGGGACCGTTTAGCTTAATAGCCAGTACAAGTAAGACAAATACTTATACAAGCTCTTACATAGCAGCAAAGAAAACGACCAGTTGCCAACTTTTCAGGATTTTGTGCGTGTTGACGATTAATGATTACTTTCAAATGAGCTTACTGACGATGCCATTCTTTCTGCGTGCGCTTCCCCCTCTTTGGAAATAGAAGAAGAGGAGAGTTGTGAGGTATGTTTGGAAAGAGTGTCAAAGTGTGACGCAGAAAATGTATTAGGAACTTTACATAAGTATTTTGAAATGACAAATATTGGTAATCCAGGCATGTTTTTAATCAACTTTATATTCTTGAAAAACATTTTACAGTAAGTAGCACTCAAATTAAAAACTAAACTAACAGATTTTTTGAAACCGTAAGCTTTGCATTGTTTAAATTCATAAAAAGAATAAAAGTACATATGCAACATAAAACAAGCGTTTTTATTGAACATTTCGCCTCTATAAGTTGAAAACTGTTCATTTCGACCTCTTTTACTGAGGCCCTTTGTAAACGAGACAACTCTTACTTTAAACCTGGCTGGGGAAATAGAAAACCTCTTTAAGCGATAAAAATTCTACGTCCCTTGAGATCCCAGTTATCCAGGTTTCCATGTAATTCAAATTTTTTCTGGGTAAACAAATATCTTTAAGTAGGTATAATGTGTTTTTGGCGAATTTTTATTTAAAAAAATTCGCTAAAAGAGAGGTATCTGGTGAGACTCTGTAAAACATGTTGCAAATGTACGCGAATTTGTGCCTCTAGAACCCGAAACCAAGGTCCGTTTGAATTTTTATCTGGCCAGATATAATAATAATGGATAAGTCCTGCAGGCAAGTGACACTAATTGATGTGGCAATTCCGAATACTAATAATCTAGAGATAAAGTACAAGTAGAAGATCATTAAGCACAGAGACCTCGAGATACAAGTAAAGAGACAGTGGACGGCAAATAGTGTCCGAGTGATTCCAGTAGTCATGTCGTCAACTGTTGTGGTTCCTAAGAATCTTCGAGATAACATTAAGAGACTGGGCCTTGGAGAGCATCTTTATAAGGTTATGCAGAAGGCGGTACTACTTGCAACTGCCCACGTCGTGCGGAGATTCCTGGGAAATGAGGATGTGTCGCGTTGTCGTTCAGGGCGCGATAACCTGGAAAGGGCTCCATCTGAGCTCAGTCCCTTTGGTATCTGAGATACCTGGGATGAGTGAATGTTCCTTTGAGGGAGTGTGAAAGCCCTTCTGGCTAAAGTCGATAATAATATTAATAATAATAATAATAATACAAATAAAATAATAATAATAATAATAATAATAATAATAATAATAATAATAATAATAATAATAATAATAATAATAATAATAATAATAATACAGTAAACAAACTCCACACCCAGAAGTCTTAGACTTGTGCGGGGGGAGCTTTTACATACACATATAGACAAAGGACACCACCCATAACTAATCAGAAGCCGGCCTTTCTGCATTCGAGTAAAAAAAACCGACTCTCTGAATACGGGACTCGAACTTGCGACCTCCTGGTCCAATTCTAGAGGTTAATCGCCTCGCGAACTGAGTTATCAAGCCTGTCAAAGGTTTCAAAGGCTCTTTTATTTTTTCCAACGTATTTAAGATTATAATCTTTACAACCTATTTCAAAGATACCTGACATTTCGGTGGCTTTATCGTATCTTCTGCTTTACCTAACAATTTTAAAAATTAACTTTAGTCTAAAAAGTCATCTGCAAATCAGCTTTCTTACAAATGCTCTCAACACCTTTCGTAATTCGCGGTTCAAATGGTAAGAACTTTTTGTCCACTTTATCTTTCCTGAATGTCGTGGATTCCGTTCCCATTTTCTTTGTTTTGTGTCTATTAATTGATTTCTTCACTATGCAAGCAGAGTATCAGTTATATTTAGCCATGTTCTTAATGTACTCTAATTATTTGTTATACCTACTTTTACTCAAGGGAAATTCTATTCATCTATTTACTAAAGATTTTTTTTGGGATCGCGACAAACCGCGAACTTCTTTAGCGGTGAGTACATTCCAAAAACTTAAATTTATTTCAGCTGTAGTAATTTGGCGTAATACGATAAGGATTTCTTGATATTCTCCCCTTGTCTGCTGACCATGAGTAATTTTCAACTCCTCCAGCATAGGATTTCGAAATCGTCATACTTAAGAAAATACAAGTTGCTTTTTTTAAACTTTTATTTCTAGCCCAATGCCTAAGTATATCAAAGGTATTAAACTTTTAGGGTAGCTACAAAATAATATTACCTTTCATTTATACATATATACTTACAGATTCTTACATCAAATTCAAATCATCAGCTTAAAGCATGAACTTACTCACTGTTGATAACATACATTGAATTCGTCAGTTAATTCCAAACAATAATATCATTAATGATTCGGTGGTGATGTGATAATAATGCCGACATAAGATGCCAACACATATTTGAATCAAATTAGAACAGGGAGTATGTGATTAAACTGCTTGAATAATAGGTGACGGGCAGTAAGACGTTCAACCAGAGACGTGATTAGTCGCGTCCAAGATCAAATCTGTAATTCTCTCTCTGGGTATTAGTGTTACTGTGTTAAGTGCCAAAATCATTAATATTGGCGTTGCCAGATGATGTGTTTTTTACTAACACTAAGGTATATTTGAAATAAACCAATGGCTTCAAATATACCAGCTTCAATATGTTGGCTGCAATAAGTTATTAAACATAATATCTTAAATAAGCTTAGACGTATACTGATAGATATTGTTTACCGACAAACTTTCATTTATGAGATTGAATATTGTCTTAGAGCCTGGATGTTTCAGTGGTAAGAACGTGTGCCTCTGAACCGAAGGGTATTGGGTTCGATCCCAGGGTACTCCTTTCACTTTCTCACTACACACTGTCCAATTAACATCAACCGAGATTGTGGCATTGTATTTGAGCAAGTTGAATGTCTGCACGTTCCGCCCTTCGGAGGTTGCGTAAAGCCTGCGGTCCCGTATCCATGCAATGTTGGGCACGTTAAAGATCCCTACCCTCCTTACAGAAAGGCAGGGGTTCGGTAAAATTTCCAGGAGAGTGAGGTGAAACTGCTCTCTGGCGTCGGTGATGGGCCATAGTTGCGAAGATAGGCCGACGTTAAAAAAATATTCTTCACACAAGTCACTGTGACCATGCTAGTTGCCTCAATGTACGCCTGCTGAGCATGGGTTAATCATAGAAAAAATTTGAATTCATGGTGTGATTCAATTTTTTTTTATTGGAAGGGACAGCGAAGAAAACCAATAAAAAAATCGGCTTCATTGGGTGAGTTACCTCCTTTAGAAAAATCTGTTGAGCTTTGGGTTAACGAGTTACGGCGCGGCAAAACAAGCACTAACGCGTCGTGAAGAACCTAAAACAAGCCTACTCCAAGCATCGTTCAGAAAGTGCATGACTTTGTTTTTATGTGCTCAAGGTCAGCTCACACCAAAGCAAAAGCTAATCCGTATATGAAGATTAGTCGACTGTTTTGAAGTGTTTAAGAGAAATACGACTTCACTTGGATGTTGAAACTGATCACTGCGAATGAGCTAATGAATTTCTCTGTATATTGTCCTAAGCTAGTCTAATTCCATGACATAGACGCTACACACCCTGAACAATATATTGCAAAGTGGCTCTACCTTTTATCTATGTCCTACGCACATTCAATAAATAATAACTTAGGTGATCTTGAGGATCATGGAAAAATGATTACATCAACTTGTTGCAAGAAGTCTCTAGTAACTGTCTATGTGGTCTGGCATTATCTTGCTCCAAAATTGTATTATTTGTTGTTAACGGCAAGGCAACGCAACAGATTGTAGAACGTTATTAATGTAGGATTTTAGGATCTGGCCAAAAAATAGAGGTGGTTTGCTTAGTTGCAACAACACAAGGTACAATAATGCCCTTGGTAAGTGCAATCTCGTACTCCAACTAAAATGGAACTTGGCGCCTGCGCCAGGTCTTCAGTGGACTCTTTTTACAGGTATCGTTAGCCCATAAACAAAAACGCAACTAGTCACTAAAACGAAGCGATATCACTCCAAGTTCCATTGAGCTTGAACTTAGCACTATGCGCCATTCGAGTGATAGCTGATGCTTATCTGTCAATGGCAAAAGGAATAGCCAAAAGTGCGGTATGACTGTAGCCCATAATTTTAAGTAAATTCTACAGTAAATTGACCTAATGGTTAGCTGTCGACCCGCAGCCAGATACCACTCATGGTTCTAGTTGTGCGTAGACGACCTCTAAGGGAATTAGCTGCCAGACGTCGTTCTTCGTGATCTATGTCTGCTGACACTTACAGCGACCCTACGACGCGTATGACCACGCATCCCAGCACGGCATTACCGCGGTAACATTTTGACCAAGCCTTTTTGCAAGAACAACAAAGAATATCCCAGCCTCCGGAAGACCTACTAATATCTTGCCTCGTTCAAATTATGTTAATTGATAATCAGCGGCACGTCTTCTTACATAGCTTCGCTCTTAAAGCGTAACAACTACATAGATGTCTAATTTTTAATTAGTTTTTGTGATTTACATATCTTAGATTTTTCTCGAAGCGTATTTCCAAGTTAAAAATATTTCGACGACAAGCATACCGAATCGGTACCAAAAAGATATTCGGATCATCTTTTGAGGGTATGTTGATACTAATGAGATACGTTGATTCTGCAAGTTTAAGACCTTTATCTATTTTGGGTTTTGAATAAATCGAAAAAAACAAACATTTAGAAAATATTTTTATTGAAAAACAGCTTAACCGACTGAAATGAAATATGGACACATTATAAAGATATAAAAGGTTCGGGACGCCGCAAGTGCGTTATGGTAGCGAATCTTCAATAAATGCTTTAAATTTGAATAACACAATTTTCTATAAACCCAGAGGGTTGAATTTTGATATATAATAAGGTCTTTACTAGGGCAACCTATCTGCCAAATTTTATCAAAATAGCTTATTTTTTTGATACACAAATATTTTTTTTGAAACTTGCTATCATATGTGAAAATGTTTTGCAGTCTCACCATCGATACCACTCTATAGCGAATTTTTTAAATAGAAATTCGCTAAAAGCTATAGCCGTAAAAAATATCAGCTCATTATCTTCATAACAATTATAAGAAACCGGCCACATTTTTCGAAATTATTCTTTTTCTTCATGATGACGTTCTAGAACAATTATAAAACTTATTTTTTTCCATGTGTTTTTTTTTAAGTAAAATAACCTCCTAAATCCTCAAACTAATCAAAAAGGTACGCCATATTGAAAAAATAAAAACATTTTTTGATATGAAAATCGATTTATTTCAATGTTCATACCTCTGAAACAACAAAAGCATAGCTTATTTTATTGATTTATAAGTGCAAATAACACTACATATTGGAAACAATAATGTGAAAACAATAAAAAAATATATATATTAGAAGATTAAAATATTCAAAAATTAATTATAAACTACATATAGATATTAATAATTTTACTTAAAATATCATTTTGCATTTTAAAGCATCAATAGAAATAGTGTTCATAAATATATTCATTCAGTTAGATAAATTTTAATTTTTTACATAATAAAACCAATCTTTGATCTTCGTGACTAATCTCTAATCTTCGTCGCTACCTTCGTCAGTAAAGTATATTGTCTTTATTAAATCATGCCCATGTGATTAATCGAAAATTACTGCAGCAACGTGTGAACAATAAGCGATAGTGCTAATTCCATTTGCACATTCAAAGCAATATCTTGTTATTCGACTCCACCCGATCGTATTTGGTTTATGTTCAATAAAACATTTGTAAACCTTGCTACCGATATGACGATATTATACTTAAGCCTTTTTAGCTTAATCTCTTAATAAACTAAATAATTATGTTATCTGATTTATCTATTATTTTTGCTAAATATTATATTGCTCGTTTGTATTGATAAGAACCACTTGCCAATTGTACAATTCTAAGCTCAGAGTGGAGGCGTCAAAATCCAGACGCATATCACTCCCCAATGATATCCGTCTCCCTCCAGTAGCACCTGGACCAGACCCCCCACCGGTGTTTCATTGACTCGAGGCGGTACCATTAAGTCCCGCCGTCGAGCAGCATCCAAATGCGGTCGTTAGCCTGTTTCGAAGTTCACAGAGTAGGCCACAATCTCCAGGTGTAATCCACCCCCAGAGATCTCAGTCCTCTTCCAGGTTCGTCTAGTGTTTGCTTAAATTTCACCCAACAAATCGAGTTCCCGCACGAGACGATATTTTTGAGGGTGAAATTTGGTTTGACAGGTCTACTGCCACCCGAGTGAAGTCCCTTGCCCGTTTCGAAGCACAAAGAGAGGTAACAGCTCTCTAAATTCGTCTGGGCCAGACATCCGTCAGTGTTTGACCCGAGGCGGTATCATGAAGTCCCGCTCTCGAGCAGCATCCAATCTCCAGTTGTAATCCACCACTGGAGATCTCAGGTCTCCTCCGAATTCATCTAAACCCGGCACCCACCAGTGCTAGACTCAAGGCGACATCCCATCGAGTCCCGCTCTCGAGCATCACACAACCGAGGTCGTCAGTCCGTTTCGAAGCACACAGTGGCGCCGTCAAACTCCGGATGTATACCACTCATCAGAGATCTCAACCCCTTCCGGGTCCCCTGGACACACGACACCCGCCAGCGCTCAACTCAAGGCGGTGTCATCTGGAATCCCGCTCCCGAGTAACAACCAAGCGAGGTCAAATTTCTAAGCCCACAGTGGAGGCCTCAAAATGCATATCACTCCTCAGAAATATCCGCCTCCCTCCAGGCTCACCTGGACCATACTCCCAGTGTTTGACTCCGCTTAGTCGCCTCTTATGACAGGCAGGAGTTACCTTGGGCCTATTCTTTTAGTTACTATCCGGACCCACAGGGGCTATCAATAGAAAATACAAATTGCATCTGCGTAAATCAATAAATGGAAAAATAAAATTTATATTGATGTTTTAAAATGCAAAACGATATTTGGAGTAAAATTATTGACATTTAAATATAGTTAATAATTAATTTTTGAATATTTTAATGCTTTAATTTTAAAAAAATGTGTTTAAATTATTTCTTTCATAATGTAATATTTACACTTATAAATCAATCAAATAAGCTTCGTTTCTGTTGGTCAAAGGTTTAAACATTGAAATAAATCGATTTTCATATAAAAAAATCGTTTTCCCTCAAAATGGCGCACCTTTTTGATTGAGAATTTTACAGCTTATTCTACACAAAAAAATACATGAAAAAAGTCAGTTCAAAATTGTTCTAGAACGTTATCATAAAGAAAAAACAATTTCACAAAAAATGCTCTGTTTCTAATAATTGTGATGACGATTGTGAGCTCTTATTTTTTCGGACTATACCCTTTACATACATATCTTTATAACTTGTCCAAATTTCATTTAAATCGGTTAAGCCATTTTTGAGAATAAATTTTTTCTTCAAAATTTTTGTTTTTTCCGATTTGTTCAAAAACCAAAATAGATAGCGGTGTTACGCTTACAGGATCAATGTACCTCATTAGTACCAACATACGCCCAAAAGATGATCCATATATCTCTCTGGGGCCGATCCATTATGCTTATCGTCCTATGGCCATTCTCTTTGTGGCAAAAGATAATAAGCTGTAGTATAAAAACCTGTATTGTGCATCTTTGTTAAAATATTTTTTAATTATTTCAACAACACACCACGACGGCTCACAGCCTAAATACTATCGTACCGTGGGTGTCGACAAGGAGGAAAGAGGCAACTTGTTAATTCTGGACTTCAAGGTTTGGAGGTTCGGAGGAGAAGGAAAAACATGGGCCGCTAAGGAATTTCACAACTTGGAAGTCCTAGGGACAAAAGAGCGAGGATAACAAGATGTTCTATGTCTGGTGACCTGGACAGTAAAAGGGTGCATTCGCTCTGTTCCCCTGGTAGAGCTGTTGAGGGCAGCAGGTGGTGAATCTATGGAAGAAAGCTCCTCCGAGCAGTGCCCGTGCAGATATCTACAAGAGAGAGGTCACCAACGGCACGTCCTGGGCAAGGGATGGCAGCCTTTGGGTGAGGGTAGGGTCACCGATGGCGTATGGCTCTCTTCTGAATGGAGTCCAGGATAGCGAGTGTAGAACCGGCAGCGGCACCCCCAGATGTGGGAGCAGTATTCGAGGTTTGGCCTTATTTCTGAAGTATATAAGGTATAAAGATTAGCTGGTGAAAAGTATTTGCAAGCCCGGAAGAAGAAACCTAATTTCTTAGCAACCGCTTCTGCAATTGATGCGACCTGTTGGGGCCAATTGAGATTTCGATCCACAGAAATGCCAACAAGTGAAAAGGATTCATTATTTTGAATAACTTGGTTGTTAATTGTGACGGTTCTAGCTCTGGTGTATCTCTTATGAGACAGAAAGCAAGACTGAGATTTGGTGGAGTTGAATTGTGCAAGATTTCTACTTTCCCAGCCTAATATTTTTTGGCGATCACAGAGACAGAACCCTCCAGGAGTCTGCGATCCTCATCTAATTGGGCTAAAGAGACAGGCTTAGAATATTGTATATTTGAGTGGAGGGTGCTGTCATCCGCGTAACTGTGAACTGGGTTGGATGTGCTAGAGAGGTCATTGATATGGAGAAGAAACAAAGTAGGGGCTAAAACTGAACCTTGAGGGACTCCTGCATTAATTGGATACAGTTTAGAGGAATGGCCTTCCACTACAACAGAAATGCTTCGGTTGAGGAGGAAAATGCTGTCCAGGTACATAGTTTTGGTGGTAGGCCAAAGGCCGGAAGTTTATTAAGCAGCGCTGCGTGCCAGACCTGGTCAAATGCTTTGGATATGTCTAGAGCGACAATCTGAGATTCACCGTGTAGTTCCATAGACTTGCTCCAAGAATGGGTGACAAAGGAAAGGAGGTCGGCAGTTGATCTGCGTTGACCGAATCCATACTGCCTGTAGTGGATTAGACTGTTTTTCAAGAAATTTTAGTAATTCGGTGTTTATATACTTTTCCAGCACTTTAGAGACGACTGGAAGGAGAGAGATAGGCCTGTAGTTGCTAGGAAGCGCTTTGGATCCTTTCTTGGGGACGGGCTGTACTCGAGCAGTTTTCCAGTTACTAGGGAATATGCCTCTATTGTAAGATGTCTGAAACAGACCAGTCAGGACAGGAACAAGTTCTGGTGCGCATTTTTTGAGAACAATTGCTGGGATCTGGTTAAGGCGAGAGGCTTTCCTCGTATTACGAGAAGAGAGCATCTTTCGTACCTTTTTGGTTTTGAAAATGATATCCGTCATTTTATGCGCGATATTGGGGACAGTTGATGGTTGAACATTTGGAGGTGGGTTGTTGTTGTTGTTGCCGGCGAACAACTAGGCAAAAAGTTCAGCCTTGTCCAGGGCGGTAGAAACAATTTCGTCCCCTGAAACAAGAGGTGGGAACGTGCTCTTGGAGAAATTATTCCCAATAGATTAAGCAAGAGTCCAGAACGGTTTGCTGCCGTTGGAGCTTAAGAGGACTTTGTTTTTGATGTGGTCATTAAACGAGTTTTTGCCTCAAAAAGAATGCGGACATAGCGGTTTCTTGCGTCGTTAAATGCTTGACGGTTTTCTTGACCGGGATTGTGCAGAAGCGTTTTGTGAGCGTTGGCCTTCTCAAGTCTGGCCTTGTCACGGGATTAAGAGAACCAGGGCTTTTGAGTGGCTGAAGGAATAAATAATTCCATGCCAGGTTGGATGATTTCGGCGACGTTTTGTGAGATATCAGAGAGAATAGGATTAGAGACGCAGACAGACGCCCATGGAAACAAGGAAAAGTAATCCCGCATTTCGTCCCAGTTCGCGGAGTTGTAGTGCCAAACGATACGTTGGTGTTATGACTGTGTGACCTCGGGTTGCATTGCGCAGGAAGCAGTGACCATGCTGTGGTCTGAGCGACCAAGGGGTGACTGATGTATTATAGCATTCAGGTTTTGTAGTAGAAAGGAGATCCAAGGGATTTGAGCTGTGTTTTGGGATGCGAGGAAAGTAAATAGGTTGCTGAACCATATTGGCTAAAGAATTGCTGAGTGCGAAGGCCTCCGCTGCTCTCCCTTGTGGATAGATTTTCAAGATCCTAGCTATTCATTATTATGGGCGTTAAAGTCACCAAAATAGTGACCTCGGAGGAAGGATATTCAGAAATCAGATGGTCGGTTTTTTCAGAAAGGTAGTCGAAGAGCTGGACAAAGTTGTTGTCAGAAGGTGACCGGTAAATGAATTTAGTTGCAGCACCGAGAGAGAGTTTCATCCAAAGTATGTCTTTTCTTCCATCTTCCAAATTGGAGAGTCTGGTGCAGGGTAGATTGCTACGGACGTATGCGCACACACCTCCATGCAATCTAAAGGAAGTAAGGAGCTCATACCCCGGGAAATTAAGGTGATTAGTGGCTGTTTTGGCACTGATTTGGGTTTCCGTGAGAAAGAGGAGTTGGGGCCTATTAGCCTGGAAGAAATGGTGGACGGAGTTCAGGTTAGAATTTAGACCACATATATTCGAGAAGGATATGTTAAATCTCGATGCCGGCGCCGTCTTCACACACCTCTCCCGGAGATCGGAATGGAGGAGTATTTTATCTCCGGAATCTTTTGTACAAGGAGGAGCCATCATCATTTTTGCTTATAAGTGAAACCGACTCATACACCAGAAACGGAAGCGTCCGTTGGGACTTCACCGGCCGCTTGGTGTAAGGGGTGGTACCTCCTCGGGCGTGAAAAAAATCCCACACTATCACGCAAAGGAAAAGTCCACTACCACCTGCCAACATATAAAGCAATTCAAATTTATAATAAATAAACTTATTTACACAAAGAGTGAAAAGAAAATGTTACATTTTATTAGATGTTATAAATTATAATAACCCCGCAATCTCATAAATGTGCATTAACCTCCAATTTTAACTATATCTACAATAAATCTAGCAAGTTGGCAGCAGTGATAGCTGCACTAAAGACCAGTCACCGAAAGTTGGCAGGAGGTGTGTATTGCTGTATGTTGCGAGGGAGTACACATATACATACACATTCTACATACAGTTTGTGGTAAAAATAGATACGCCGGCCCCTGGAATTGACTGTCCGACTCTGAATCAAATGAAAAATCCTTTCATACCTTGTTCCATTCTCCATCTTTTCTCTCTGTCTTTCTCTTTCCTCTCTTCCCTCTCTTACGCCCATTCTTCCCCCTTCTCTTTTCTCCTTAGTATGCATGTGTGTTTGGTTAAACAAAACTTTATACAAACAGGAACAACAGGCAAACAGCAGGCAAAACAGATATACAAGGTCCCATCAATATATAACAAGAATAGATGTAAAACATGTTTTAGCGAATTTTCCAGAAAATTTCGCTCATATGTATCCAACGGATAATTCAAAAAATACTTGACCTATTTCGACCAGATTTGGAGATTTTGGATTGTATTAATGTTGGCTTGGATGAGATCGTAGATGAGCACTGTAAGCCTATTTTTTCTTTAAAAAATAAAGGTAAAGAAAATGTGTAAAACGCAATATTTTTTGAAGTATTAGAGTGATTCGAATAAAAATTTGCACATGCATAGTAGAGACCACAGTATAGCTGTCAACAAATTAGATGGCCCACGAGAAAAGAAGTTATTTATTCGAAAATAAAAAGTCAAAAATAAATAATAATTTGAAGGAGCCGTAGAATAGCGTCTTATTTTATTTTGATAATTTGTGATATAAACAAGCCAAGTAAATATTCCTTAAATGAATTTCGTATATATAGTGTGTATTTCTAGGTTAGACTGCATACTCATATTTGATATATAAAATAAAATTTGCAGTTTACTTTACGGACAGTTTTAGATAAATCGACTGCTGGTAAAGTTTGACATCTCACATGCACGCTAAGACTATTTTTACCCTTTGCTTCCTTGTCTTTGCTGATTTAAGTATTTACATTTGATCTTATTCGCTGGCCTGGTGCGGTAAGTTAAAAATTGGTAGATTTGCAGTTTAGCTCACGGAAGGCTTTTAAAATGATTTTTATAAACTTGCTTAGAACCGCCCTGAATGCACAAACCACAAGAAAAATTTCTTGGAAAGAACTCCCAAAAAGTTAACGGACCAGGAGGAATAGGCGTGCTGGGCGGGGAAGATAGAAAGGAAATATGAGCGGAAAATGGAAAAAACAGCATAGTCGGACCTCTAAAAGCTGTTTTTTTCACATTTTGTAGCCATATCCCCTTTAAACGCTGTCTACCCGGCATTCGCACCAGGTCCCGTAACTTTCCTGGGGGTCATTCACAAGGTATTTTACATGTGATTTTGAGAACTAGATAGTGATAAGTAACTGCAGGGGAAGTGGTATACACAGAGAAGGGCATGTAACGCAACGAGCAAAAAAATAGAGAAACTGTAAAAAAATAATAATTTTGAGGTAAACTTACAGATCAGCCATGGCAGTTTTATCGAGTTTTTTCAGAAACATGCTTAGAACCCCCCTGGATGCACAAACCACAAACAAATTACGTGCAAGTAGTCCCTAAGAGAGTGGTGGGACTAGGAGTGAATAGGGGTGCTGGGCGGGGAAGAAAATAAATAAATATGAGCGTAAATGCGAAAAACAGCTTAGCCGGACCTCTATAAACCGCGTTTATCCTATTTTGCAGCTATACCTCCCTAAAATCCCGTTTACCACGCTCAGAACCCCTATTCGCCCCGCAGATCCCGTAAGTTTCTTGGAGGTTGTTCCTAAGAAACATTACTTGTTTTTGCATTGAGGGTGGTTGTAGTCATGCAGAAGGGGAGGAGTAAATCAAGATTATCAAAAAAATACATCTTCTGGAGAACAAAATATTGCGTGACATGTCTTTTGATAAGTTTAAATTGTTACCTCACTTTATTTGTCTAGAATATTTGCAAAAATATGAATTTGAAGTTGCCTTGTTTGTCAATCTCACATACAGAGCTACAATATTTTATCATTTTCATAAAGTATGGATACAGTAATCGTAAATAAGTGTTGAAAGAGTATGGGTGCAGCCAGTGCGTTATGCTAGAGAATTTTTGTAAAAATATTTCAATGCGATAAGTCAATTTCCCATTAAGCTAGAATCTTAAATTTTGATACATAGTAAAACCGATATGGAATTAAAAAAAGAACATGAGCTTCGCAGAAAACCAGAAATTTGTTTTAAAAATTAAGCTACTTTTGTTTGCAAAAACTAGTTCGATTTGGTTGACTTAAGCAAAATCATTCGATTAATAAGGAAAAATCCCTGCCATGTTTTATAATTTGACAGGTCCATTCTTTTTGTAAATATAAATTATATTTTCTTCTGGAAAACTTTTGCAACTTTAATGAAATTTGTAGCACAAGCTTTTTTGAAGTGGCTTGCTGTACTTACATATACCAAATTTTAATTTTCTAGCTTCATAGAAAATTGAGTTTTTAATATTTAAAGTTTTCTCTCAAAAGCTGGGCTCATAATATTTTTTTTTAAATAATAGAGAGCTATCGATAGTACAACTTTCGAAAGAGTTCTTCAAATAAGGACGAACTAGAACCTCTAAAAACGATTTCCAAGGTCTATTGAAAATTTACAGTATAAGTTAATAATGATATAGTACACTATTATTATGCCATATTAATAGTGTACACTTCTGATAAAAATTCAGTGCTATAACCTACTTGCTGCGTCCCGAACTTTTTTAATTACACTGGAAAATTCATTCCGGTGACTAGGTTCGTTGGCCAGTTCTGAGAGTCAAGTTTTTCCATAGAAAATTGCAAAATTTGTTCTCATAAATGCAATATCTTTGAAACTCACCTATTTATTTTTACGAAATTTAGTTCATACAAATTCAAAACTTCAAAGTTCATTTTGGTTGATGTTCAGGAACAAAATCTTACCAAAAACGCCATCCTAAGATTATATATAATATTACATTATTTAGAGAAAAAAGCAGTAAATCTTAAATTGAAACAATTGACCTAGGTAGGATATTAATTATGTGTGGCGACGATCTGAAAGGTCACTCGTCGCAGTGTACTAAAACTGCTAGCTTGCAGTTTTAAATTATACAAGTACATTTATACGTATTAGATTGCAAATTTCTCTGGAGCAATTAAAGTTTTTTTATCTTGATGTTTTTAGAAACCTAAGTAATACTGCAATCAATGTATTTTTATCTCCGTATATATTGACCCACATAGATTCTGTATGTATTGTATAGTTAGTAAAATTTATCGCTTTCTTTCATTAAAATAAGTTTGTAGTAAACATGTCTCCTACTAATTAATATACAGTGTGTTTACCATATCTAAATCAGCTTTACATCTCCCTTTTCATAGCATCTCCCGAATCAGAGCTAGAAGCATCATTGTTACAGACAGAAGTCAGTAAGATGTTTAGATCAGGTGGGTTTAATTTAAGAAAACGGTCTAGCAACAGACCACAAATTATTACAAAGCCACCACAAAAATTACACAATGAGAAAGCGTTGCAGCTGCCAGATAATGTTGTAGATAAATCTCTTGGTATTTATTGGGCACCAAGGGAAGACACTTTCAAAATAAAACTAGATTTGATATGTGCAGACAAAATAACAAAAAGTTCGATATTATCTGCGATAGCCAAGTTATTTGACCCATTGTGGTGGCTATCTCCAGATGTAATCAAAGCCAAGCTGATAATTCAAGAACTAGGGATTAATCAGTCAGGGTGGGATGAAATAGTACCCACTAAAATTCAGAGAATATGGAATCAGTTCGTTCACGAAATCAATGAAGTGAAAGAAATAACAATACCAAGGTGGGTAAAAACAACGAAGTCAAAAAGAAATTAATGGTTTCGCTGATACATCTGAAGTCATTTACGTCAAAGCGACCAACGAAAAAGGTAAAATCTGCATAACCGTATTAACAGCCAAATCGAAAGTAGCTCAATTAAAAACAAAAACTACACTGTCATCAAGGTTAGAACTATGTACAGCTCACCAAATAGCAAAATTATTGAAAAGAGCAACAGCAGTGCTCCAGTTGAAAATCTTCAATATCTAAGCCTGGACTGATTTAATGATTGTAATAGGCTGGTTAAAGGGATGCCCAGGAAGATGGAAAACCTTTGTTGCAAACAGGGTATCAGAAATTCAGCAATTAATTACCGAAGACAAATGGTATCACGTAAGGTCAGAAGACAACCCAGAAGATGTTATATCTAGAGGCACAGACCCAGGGAATTTAAAAAAATTATCGCTATGGTGGCAAGTGCCAATATGGTTGCAAGCTCCAGACTATCCCATTAGAATTGAGAGCTCACTCAAAGTATTAAAAGAAAGAAAAAAGCCAAAGTTGATGGTTTGTCTTACTATACAAACAAAAGCCAAAACAGCAGAGCAGTTGATGGGTCAAGCAGCAAGAGTTACAGCCACACACTAGAGTATTATGTAGGTCATGTACGAGCTACAAAGGGCAGAGGTCACAAACCTTACAAGGGCTATCCGGCAATATTTGTATGCTTATCACAAAAGCCATTCACAAAGGTTTTTGGGACACTTAGCATAAAGAATATTATCACTAATTACAGCACATATATAAATGGAAATCTAATAAAAAAGTACACGCAGGTGACATACTATTAGTAAACGATGACAATAACATGTGCAGAAAAATGGCCGCTAGGTAGGATAGTAAAAACGTACCCAGCCAAGCAAGTGATACCAAGGGTAGCACAAATTAGAAAAGCAGGGGGTGTAACAATGGAAAGGCCAATACGTAAGCTAATCCTATTACCCAACAATCAAGAGACTACAAAAGAGCAGCATGAAGACCGGGCAGAGGCGCAGAAATATGAAAAGAAGTCACCTAAGCAAAAATGGAAGATAGTTATAATAACAATATTGTTCATGATGGCTATGGGAAGAACAGCAGCCACAACGTTGTATCACATTGAGTATACACAGCTGGAGTTTTACATTGAACATATTGCACGTGAAAAAATTGAGAGGGGGACGATTAGAATTGAAACAAGGTTAGAAGAAGAGAAACTAGCGAACGACACAGGGTCAGCGATGTTGTTTGCTGTTGAGTTGGAAGAGTTTTACAAACAAAGCAAAGGCGCTATTAATTGCCCACCATCAATGACGCAAATTAAAGTAAAACAGGTTAAACTGTCATGGATAGAAGCAGGACTGAATAGCGCCTTAAGAAAGAAACGAATTTTGGGACAACTCCTTACCTCAGTAATTGGTGTTAATGACGACGTCAATCAACAGCAAGATATGATTACAGCGTCGCATCATCTAACCAGATTGATGCTTCACTCACTATCATGATTCAACGAAACATATTGGTCAATGGAAGTACCTAATCAAATTCTAGGAGTGGATTACAACACGCAACGATACTTTCAAATAAGCGACAATGAATTAAAACACACTCCCCTATGCGAGAACCTATATGTGTGTTCACCAGCTATGGTAAGCAGTATAGAAAGAAGCCACAGCTGTATTATAGATGAAATATACCAGCAAGAAGACAGAACCACATGTCCAATCGATCACCAGCCAGTGAAGTCAACAATCTGGAAGCAAATTTACACAAGAATCTCATGGATGTCTATAAACCCAGGATAATCTAGAATTGCAATCATATGTAACGGCCAAAGGAAAGAAGTTAAGATAAAGCAGTCTGGAATAATATACATATCCCAAGAATGTACAATTAAGACAAAAACTACGGTGCTAACTTCCAGACAGATAGACGGTGTGCCTATCATAGGTGGATTCGTGAAACCAGTACCAACGAATTTAACGTTATCCAGGGCACTAACAGCCCCAGTGGCAATTCCCCAAGAAGCAGTGGCCAGACCATATGATGATTTGAAGGACATCATTCAGGAAGGATGACAAGAAGAGGACAATATCCAAGAAAACCGATGGCACACGGTCACGCATCGTTCAGTGGTAACCAGCCTGACCACCACAGTAGTAGCAGTCATTTGAGTCATAGCCGGTATCTATATACTCCACAGCATTCGGAGGAAATTGAAGAAAAAATAGCCCATCCAAAGAAAAGACGAAGCCCTAGCGATAAGGCCGATCATGGTGTCGAACCAATAGAGCTGGCAGAATTAAGCAAGCTAGAAGACGCAGCCGATGATCACGTCCACCCGCAGATAGTAAGGGGTAATTCAATCTTTTGACTTGGCAGTATGTTCAGGAACAATATCTTACCAAAAAGGCATTCCTAAGATTATATATGGTATAATATTATTTAGATAAAAAGCAGTTAATTTTAAATTGAAATAATTCACCTAGGTAGGATATTAATTATGTGTGTCAACGTTCTGAAAGGTCACTCGTCGCAATGTATTATAACTGCTAGCTTGCAGTTTTAAGTGATACAAGTACATTTATACGTATTATATTACAAATTTCTCTGTACTAACTTACCACATCATTTGAGTGACATATTATATTAACAAAAAACGTTAAATTGGTTTGGAGTGCATAAGAATCAGGAACTTAAATTTAATGTGCGTGCCCGTGCAGAGAAAAGGATGCCATTGGCATGTTATCAACCACGCACTAAATTTAACATAAATAAGCTAAAACAGATCCAGTGGAATGCTTAGCAGAAAATAAGTTACATTATGTTTTACAAAACTTATGAAAATTCACATACCCTATGATCATCAGGGTATTAGGCACAAATTAGAGGTAGGATAATTTTAAGTATATTCATATACAAAAAGAAAAGTGTATAGGTGATATAACGACTTTAGGAAAGGGTTGCAAAGGTGGGTCAGAATGTGCTAATGGGTGATCAAAGCCACAGCCAGTAAATCTAAACACACACATACACTACACCCCTCCCCGTGCAGTTGCCTATCACTATCTATTTCTCATATTACACCTGCTGTGTTTTTGACTGGAGGGGTGGTGTGGAGAGGTGTCCCTTCCTCCCCTGCATGCCTACAACCACCCTCAATGCATGAACCACATGACACATTTCTTCGGAACAGCCCACAGGAAACTTACGGGACCTGGGGTGATCACGGGGTAGACAGGGTTTAAAGAAGGCACAGCGGCAAAATGTAAAAAAGGCAGTTTTTACGGGTCCGGCTAAGCTGTCAGTTTTGTTGCATTTTCCGCTCATATTTCCTTTTCATCTTTCCCGCCCCCAATTACCCCTGGTCCTGTAACTTTGTTGAAGGTTGTTTGCAAGAAATTTTTCTTGTGGTTTCTGCATCCAGGTGGAGTTCTAAGCATTATTATAAAAACCCCTCGGGAAGTAAACTGCATATTTACCAAACTTTAACTTGGACCTGAGAAAGAGGTTTGTCAAGTCATACGTATAAATTGATACAATGCATGGGGCGGACATTGTATAGCATTAGATTCTGAAATGTGGACATGGAGAAAAATGACAAGAGACACGTTCCATGGATAGAAAGACAAAAAAAGTTTGTTCAAAGAGGTGAAACAAAACGGATGCTTGCTGAAAGAAATTGAGAGGGGCAAGCAAAATTTGTCGGTCATATTCTGAGATCACAATTTATTTGAAAGACACATACTTGGAAAAGGGGAAGCCGTAGGCCAAGGAGAACAGTTTTGTAAACCTGCCGCAAATGATAAATTGTGGAAGCTACAATGAAATTAAAACCGCTGCCCGAGACCGAAAATCATGGTTGCGACGACAAGGCGACATGGCCTTTAGACTCTGTTGATGATGAATATGCTTGCTGACTTTATAGTTTGTTTCACCTATTACTGAAAACTCCTTGTAAGCGTATTATATCAACATGAAATAAAATCAGCCGTGCAATTAAACCAAGTTCCTTATTACTTCCAGGTCCCTGTGTGGTTGCTAAATGCACCGTCAACTTGCACACATGTATGTATATATAAAAGCAGTGCTTATACTTCAACGTGTAAAAATAACACCAATCTGCCTCTTATCCATCGCTATGCACCATGTACAGGAACAGGAAAACACATTTCACTGCAACTACGAGCAACAGCGACCGTTTTTAATGGCCATTTGTTATTTGATTTATATTCGATTCTAGAGGTCTGTTTTTAAGAATGCATAATACCATCACTTGAATAATGATAGTTTTTACAGTTAGGTACCAAAAGAAAAGTAAACAATTAAAATGCAAGTTCCATACGTCGAAAGTCTATATGAAAAAATGAATTAGAATTATACAGGTGTAAATCAACTACATCTCGTTTAGTTCACCGATTATTTTAATTATCAAACTTAAAACTCATTTAAATGTGCCTGGACAATGCCCAAGTTCACTAGACACCAACAGTTGCAACCAGTTAAATAGTTATGTTAACGTTTGTGTCCACCAGTCACGCTGAGTTTCGGCTGGAACTAAACTGTTGCCAATTTGTCAAAGCGGAATGACAGACAAACGTCACAAAATAGTACTTACAACAGTGCGTTCATCAGTCTCCACTCGCTGGAATATAGAGGTAGTCAGCAGATAAGCGCTTAAACCCAGCAGTTGGCGCCTGGTGAACTCGGCTAATGAATGGGTTCTCCAGGCGTTAACGCCTGAGTTTAGGCGCTCACCTGCTGGCTGTTCATACAATTCAGAGATTGGATATATTATGGGTGCATTGTTGACTTCAAGAAATATTTTAACATTTGTCTGTCATTTTAAAATTACGCGATCCTTAGTCTATAGTCACAACCTCATATCTGAGCAGAAGTTAAGAAAATTCTAAAATCGAAAATGGGTAATTAAAATAATGAACAACTTATAAATCAACCCTAGTCTGAAGGCTTTATTTAATGATCTACATGATAACGATGGCCGAATTCACCAGGCTCCAACAGCTGAGTTTAATAGCTCGTCTGATGACTACCGGTACATTACAGCAGTTGGAGAATGATGAACGCACTGCTGACTTTAAGCACTTATTTTGTGACGCTTGTCTGTCATTTCGCAACAGTTGAGTTCCAGCAGAAATCCAACGGGACTGGTGAACGCACACGTTGACACAACTATTCAACCGTTGGCAACTTTGAGCCAGGGAAATTAATCACGCTATGAAAAATCGAGAACAATTGAGTTCGAGCTGAAACTCAGCAGTACTGGTGAACGCATACGCGGACTCAATTAATCAATAGTTGGGGTCAGGTGAACGCAGCCAACGTGATAGGCATTGGTGATATAAAACTTAGCTCAGTTAGTAGATATAGAAAGAACCAAATCAATGAGAAATGAGGATTATTGCGAGGATGCAATAATTACAGTCCAGATGATTTCCATAGCCATTTTACAATGTGTCAAAGAAACTTTTCATAAATTGAGAATCACAAAGAATACCCGCGAAAATAGACAAATTTAGAGAACTGTGCGTGTCTACTTAACTACGCATGCTCCGGCATTATTTGAATTAGTCGGGGAAAATTAAACCCGCCTTGAACAATCGACAGCAGTTCATTTCGAGCTTAAACTCAGCGGTACTGGTGAACTCAACTACTCAGCTGCTGGAACAGCCAATGACTGACATGAGATCTATAGAACTCATCCGAAAAAAGGATTGGTCAAATTTCGATTTGACGCTGGTTTAATAAGGATTGTCAATTTGGCGTTTCAAACAAAAATACTTTTCCAAAATGGAGTTAAAATTCACGAGAACAAACCTAGAACAAAGCGTAGTCTCATTTCTGGGTAATTATTCACTTTCCGCGCATACGTATGATTCTTATGACATTTTGTATACAGGCAACGTGTTTTAGGGTGTAGACAACGAAAATCACAATAAAAAAGGACAGAAGTCTGGATATCTGTCGTTAAAAGTGCCGCCGCAAGTTTTGCATATAATTTTACCACATTCGCCATGAATATAATATAAATCTAAAATTTTGAATTTGTATAACTATACAACTCACTCATTTTTGAGAAGAGTCATTTCACAACAACTGTATAGTAGCAAATCAAAATTTAATATAGAAATACCATTATTTGACAGTTTGTTCATAATTTTTCCACAGCAATCTTATCGGAAGTTTTTATTGAAGATGATAAAGTTATTTATTCAAAAACTAAATTATAAGGTAAAGGTAGTAGGGAAAACCATTTAAGGAAGATCCATCCGATAATTTGTTCTCTGTGAGAAACTCGCGTTGTAAACTAATACGTGGTGGAATTTACACGAACTGTATTTATAGAAAAACTTTGGAAAACTTAAATCAAGCACTTAATTAACGGTGAAATTTATAAAAGCATGATTCATTAAAAAAAAACAGTGCTAGATAGGTATAGGGAAACCTAACACAGTTCAATAGACATTTCATTTTACCACCAAATAATGTTATAAAATACAATGTGTTCCGTTTGAAAATTGTGAGATTTTCTAATACCAATGAAGGTCAATTTATGAATACCTGTATATAGCGTCGAAAAAATTGCCATTAGGGTAGATACTTTGATGTTTTTCTTATAATGTTAGCAAGTTTTAGATTTATACCAACTATTATTTGATAGAGACCGTGGTCTCTATGAAGTTGTTTTACGATAGTAAATATATATAGTGTGGCCCATTTAAAATGGAAACACACCTGCAACTTTTGTATTTATAATTCAATTTTGATGAGGAAAAAATCAAGAAATATAAGATGGAAAACTCTATGCATGCCGTGAAAATTGTTCTCTATGTCACTTGACCCACTAATGCAGTTTTTGTATGTCAAAAAATGGGAAAAGGTTTACGGCCGTTTTTAGCAGAAAAATAAGTACGGCAGTGAATTCAGTATCCTTCAAAATAGATATATGCCAAATTTTATTCAAAAAGAAGATTATTAACCATTTGAGAGAAGCTTATTTGTGCGACTTCTAACATGGAAACACCCCTGTAACTCTTGTATTCATAACGCGATGTTTTTAACGAAATCTCAGAAGATAGTGAATGAAGAAGTCTATAGATATTTTGAAAATTGTCTCATATGCCATTCGATCACGGCCTACTAAAATTATTTTCATAGGTCAAAAATTATAAAAATGGTTTAGGGTAGGTTTTAGGGAAAAATAAGTATGCCACTGGATTCGCCATTCTTTAAGTCAACAATAACATCTCAAAAGTTGCGGAAAAAAGTTTATAAATCGTGTGGCATATGAAAATAGTTTTAGTAGACCGTGATCGAATAGCATACGAAACAATTTTCATAGGGTCTATAGACTTCTTTATTAGCGAATTAAAAAAAAATCGCTAAGGAGGAGATCTATATATATATATATATATATATATATATATATATATATATATATATATATATATATATATATATATATATATATATATATATATATATATATATATATATATATATCCGACCGATAACTCAAAAAATGATGGACCCATCTTGATCAAATTTGGTGAGTATCTTCCTTTTGCAAGTGGCTTAAATAAGTTCGTTATCCAGGAAAATCGGACCAGGTTTTCCCGGAAAATTTTATGTTTTCTTTCTAAAAAAATTCATATATCCGTAAATAACAAAGTAAGGACAACCAAATTTGGTACGCGTGTTTGTATTATAAAGAGTGAACTCTGTACCAAAATTTACGTCTCGAGCTTAAAAGACAAAGAAGTTATGGGCAGTTAAAGAAACAAGTTTTGGAGTTTTCCTCAAAAGGCCAAACTCGCAATTTTAAATGTCAAAATTGGCAATGTTTAGCCAAAGAACGTGAAATAAATACCGATTGTGAAAAGAAAATGTTGCAAGAAGAGTGTTCTGCAAACCCTTAAGTTTCATACTCAACTGTCATTGTCCTTCATTTTACTAAAATATTTACAAAATATTCATTTCAAATAGACCCTTTCTTTGATGCTTTGGCTGTCAGTTTAGTTAAGTTGATGCGTTTTTGGATATTTATTTGTAGGTTTAGTGAAGTTTATGGTTTAACGGTCTATAATTTTTTAAGCTAATTTTCGTAGAACAAATTCGTTAATGCATTTTTGCATTTTTTATCGAAATATGGTGCGCTTATAAGAAAAAAATCTGGACGCAGTAAGTGCGTTTTGGTAGCGAAATTTCGGTAAATCTGCAGATTAGCTCCCGAACGCTTTTCAGAAATTTGCCTAGACCCCCCCTGGATTCACAAACCCCAAGAAAAATTTCTTGTTCACACCCCCCAAAGAAGTTACGGGACCAGGAGTGAATAGGGGTGCTGGGCGGGGTAGGTAGTAAGAAGGAAATATAAGCAGAAAATGCGAATAAAACTGGCTTGAAAGTTGTCTTTTTCACATCTTGAAGCCATATCCCCCTTAAACCCTGCCTACCCCGCACAGCACCCCTATCCCCCCAGGTGCCATAAATTTCTTGGCGGGTAGGAACAAGATATTTTTCTTGTGGTTTATGCAGCGAGGGTGGTTATATACACACGAGGGGGAAGGAAAATCCCCACGACAAAGCAGTCACCCTCCAACCCCTACCGCAAGGCGAACGGGGGGGGGGGGTGCCCACCCCGCACAGCACCCCTATTCCCCCAGGTGTCGTAACTTCCTTGGCGGGTATGAACAAAAAATTTTTCTTGTGGTTTATGCAACGAAGGTGGTTGTATGCACGCGCGGGCGAGGGGGGAATCCCCAAGACGAAGCAGCCACCCCAACCCTAGGAATATATATATATATATATATATATATATATATATATATATATATATATATATATATATATATATATATATATATATATATATATATATATATATATATATATATATATATATATATAATTTTAATTTAATAATCTTTTTTATACAGTTTGTTAATTTTTTTTTAAATTAGTGCATAGAATAATTGGTACGCTACGTCTAGAGATCCGCCAGGACGGATTTGAGCAATCTGTACCGGGCCTTGGATTCATGCAGGTAGGTAAATTGTGTCAACAAAGGAGTGAACACTAGTTATTATTCACACATTTACATTATTATAATTTATTATATTATAATGTCTGTTAATAAAAATAGAGGTAACTACAGTTGTAGCTTAATTTCTTTGAAGAATCTTTACAAAATGGTTATTACACATTTTGACCTCCGCATCAATAGCTGACTTAAAGAGTATGGCATACTGATATTTAGTTTTCTACCCAATGGTAATTTCCAAAGAAGACGAAAAATGGCGTTATAATCGAAATATATTTTAGACAAGTCAGTGTCCGTCGTTCAAAATAAAATAAAATTGTCATAACGTATTTCCCCGCCCGGAGTTTAAATTTGCTATTTGACATTTCATTTTATTAACAATAACAACTAACTAAATCTCACTCTAACTTTCAGCTTAATTAGTGACATTCAAGTATCAACACAAACATTTATAAAAAATAAAAATGTATTACCACCTAGAGATAACTTTAATTGCAAATAACCCAACCCCTTTTAACTAAAAGTTACCTCTTTGTCGAAGACATTTACGATCAAACGAAACTTATATTTTGGCTAAGTAAAGTTTAACATATGATTACAAAAATAAAAATAACAAAAAAAATCGTGGCGTAATTTTCCTTTAAATTAGTAAATACATACCTCAACCATGTTTGCGGACATATACTAATGAAAAAAACTTGAAAGACACATACCTGAAAATAAAATAATAAAATCAGTGTAAAATTAACACAAGTAGAACGATTAAAATAAGGCTACACGACCATTATATGATTAGAAACGAAATAATTTTATATATTAATTTAACGGATAAACCGAGCCATACTTCCTTCGCTAAAATTATAGAAAGTTTATTTTGGGAATTATAAATCCTTAGACTAGAAGTTCAAGGTTTTATAAAAATTATTTATAAACTTTTTTTAGCAGGTAAAGGAGTAGTTTTTGACGCGTATTTTAATTTGGCGTGTATTATTTTGAACACTATTCATGCCATCAACACTTAATAACATGAAATTTTAAAACATAAAACATCTATTACTGCTCTGAACCCCGTTAAATGCGTGAACAACTTAATTTCTACCGACATCTGGATAACATGCAACATTTAGAAGGTATCATCTTTTTAAATTTTTTGAACTGCCCGGGTATGCCAAGCGATTCGAAAGAGATTTTACGATTTTTTAATTGTTTGGTTTACAAAATATATATTTATACAGAACTTAAAGAAAACTTTCTATCCAAACAGCTGGTCATAAAAATAAAGTGTGCGAGGTGATTTTCACGAATGTTGAAAAACGACAAAAAGAGCGGCCATGTTTTGATTTGACACTGTTAGACGCCTGTCTGTGCCTACAGAGCAGGCGAGAGTAACTTATAGCCGTTTCGTAACTGCTGATGAATCCTGGAGTCATCACTATGATCTTGAGACCAAATGGCATAGTATGGAATGCAGACCCCCGCCCCTCGATAATGTAGGGCCCACTTCTTTGACAAAAAAATGCTAGTTACATCCTCAAGGTGTCATTTTGTATTGTGGATAACGAGTCCACAATACATACAAACAAAGCGTCACGGAAAGTTGAAAAATGGGGTACTGTTTACTCAAGACAATGCACTAAGTCATGTTTTGATTTGACGCTGTTACACAGGCACAGAGCAGGCGAGAATAACTTACTGACCGTTACGGGGTACTGTTTAATCAACTCAATGCACTAGCTCACAAGTCACTTATCACAATGTCTGATATCAACAGCGCCTGGTTTGAACTATTAGAGTATCCAGCTTATTCTCCAGATCTGGCATTAAATGACCAATTAAATTTGCAAAATTCAAACAATACTTGAGGCGGAATTTATTTTCTACAAATAATGTAGTGGCAGTGATTGAAAGAATATATATATATATATATATATATATATATATATATATATATATATATATATATATATATATATATATATATATATATATAGAGAGAGAAAACCCACACAAACAGACATAACTATACCTAAACACTCAATACACACACAAAATGGCCGTATACAGATACTTAATAAACATAATGCTAAATGTACCACTTCATAACGACGAAAGAGAAAAGGAGTACAACATCATAATACAAATAGCAGAATGAAATGGATACAACAAGAAAACAATAGAAAAGCTAGCAAAACAAATCAAAAACAAACAAATCAAAAAACACCAGAAACAAACACAAAATACACAACATTCACTTATAACCACCACATCAAAAAAATAACACAAACACTCAAACAATATAACTTAAAAATGAGCTACAACACCAATAACAAAATAATAAACAAAATAAATAAAAAACAAGAACACAACCCACATGAATTAAACGGAATATATCAAATAGAATGTAACACATGCAATAAAAAATATATAGGAATGACAAAAAATCAATAGAAACAAGATTCAAGGAACATATAACAACATTAGATAAAATCCACATACCTAGCTACAAATTAAACGTAGCTACACACATTGACAATACAGCACACCAAAAACCAGACATCACCCAATTACAACTAATGAAACATGTTAAAGACAAAAAAAAAGGAAATCTGGGAACAATACTACATTCAACAAACCAACAATAGGAACAATTAATGACAGAACAAATCCAAGTACAAACATTTAAACAAAACTTAATAAAGTCCGTACAAGTAGACAAATTATCAAACCACAGTGATCAAGACAGGAGACCGATACACAGTCAGTAGCGTGCTGATGATGAACCGGGACGGTTCGAAACTGCAGTCCGTGCAAACCGATAACAAATCACAAACGTACAGCAAACAAATATAGTATATATATATATATATATATATATATATATATATATATATATATATATATATATATATATATATATATATATATATATATATATATAAATATAAACATATAAAAATTAACACTGACCCCGGATATGTGTTCTCGGGGGCCTAATTAGTGCTCATTTGAAGGAATTTTTTCAAAATTCAAAAGTCGGGATCTCCTTATTAGTGAATTTTTTTAAAGAAAATTCATTAATAAAAAAAGTCCCAACGCAGCAAGTACGCTATGATAGTGAATTTTCATAAAAATGTTTTAAATAGCAAATATGTTTTTTTTTTTAAGAAAGCAGACATCAAATTTGGTTACCAGTATAACATATATAGTAGAAACAATGTACCATATTTCATCAAAATAACTTAATTGTTGTAATGTACAACAATTTTTCGAAAATATAGTTAAAATGTTCCCGAAAAAACTAGTTTTCTGGCCAACCTTATAGGTTAATAGCAAATTGAGCTATTCAAATTTAAGGTATTCAACGCCACTTGCTGAGTCCCGAATTTATTTTCTTACAAACATGCATTATAATTTCATGGTCGAGAGTCCATACATTTAAGGTCAAATTTTGAAAGTTCGAAAGAAATTGGAACCCCAAAAAACTTGTAATTAACGACTTGCGTCAATGACCTGTATATACAGATTTCCCACAGTAGGTGTTCGTTATATCATTTTTTTTTTGTAGAACGAGAAGTAAAAAATAAGACGGGCGGGCAAAATCTTATGTGAATTACCATGACGACATTATACTTATTATTTGGATTATTTTTTTTAATTTTTATTTTAACAACACACCACGAGGGCTCACAGCCTAAATACTATCGTACCGTGGGTGTCGACAAGGAGGAAAGAGGCAACTTGTTAATTCTGGACTTGAAGGTTTGGAGGAGAAGGCAAACATGTGCCCGCAAGGAATTCCACAACATGGAAGTCCTCGGGACAAAAGAGCGGACATAACAAGATGTTCTATGACTGGTGACCTGGACAGTAAAAGGGTGCATTCGTTCGTTCACCTGGTAGATCTGTTGGAGGCAGCAGGTGGAGGAACTATGGAAGAAAGCTCCTCTTAGCAGTGCCCGTGCAGATATCTATAAAAAAGAGAGAGGTCACCAACGGCACGTCGGTTGGCAAGGGATGGCAGCCTTTGGGTAAGGGTAGGTTCACTGATGAGACGTATAGCTCTCTTCTTAATGGAGTCCAGGATATCTAGTGTAGAAGCGGCAGCGGTACCCCAGATGTGGGAGCAGTATTCGAGATTTGGCTTTGTTTCTAAAGTATATAAGGTATAGAGATTAGCTGGTGAAAAGTATTTGCGAGCCCGGAAGAGGAAACTTAATTTCTTAGCAGCCGCTTCTGCACTTGATGTGACATGTTGGTGCCAATTGAGATTTCGATCCACAGAAATGCCCACAAGTCGAAACGACTCATTACTTTGAATAACTTGGTTGTTCATTGTGATGGGTCTAGGGCTGGTGTATCTTGAGATAGAAAGCAAGACTGAGATTTGGTGGAGTTGAATTGTACAATATCTCTACTTCCCCAGCCTAATATTTTTTGGAGATCCACAGAGACAGAACCCTCCATGAGTCTGCGATCCTCATCTAGTTGAGCTAAAGAGACAGGCTTAGAATATTGTATATTTGAGTGGAGGGTGCTGTCACCAGCGTAACTATGAACTGGGTTGGATGTGCTAGAGAGGAGGTCATTGATGTGGAGAAGAAGCAAGGTAGGGGCTAAAGCTGAACCTTGAGGGACTCCTCCATTAATTGGATACAGTTTAAAGGAATGGCCATCCACTACAACAGAAATGCTCCGGTTGGAGAGGAAATTTTCTGTCCAGGTAAAGAGTTTTGGTGGTAGGCCATAGGCCGGGAGTTTATTAAGCAGCGCTGCGTGCCGGACCTGGTCGAATGCTTTGGATACGTCTAGAGCGACAATCTGGGATTCACCGTGTAGTTCCATAGACTTGCTCCAAGAATGGGTGAGAAAGAAAAGGAGGTCCGCAGTTGATCTGCGCTGACGGAATCCATACTGCATGTCGTGGATTTGGATCCTTTATTGGGGACGGGTTGTGTCGAGCAGTTTTCCAGTTACTAGGGAAAATGCCTCTATTGTAAAATCTGAAACAGACGAGTCAAGACAGGAGCAAGTTCTGGTGCGCATTTTTTAAGAACAATTGCTGGGATCTCGTCAAGGCCAGAGGCTTTCCTGGTATTAAGAGAAGAGAGCATCTTTCGTGCATGTTTAGTTTTGAAAATGATATCCATCATTTTATGCGAGACATTGGGGACTGTTGGTGGTTGAACATTTGGAGGTGGGTTGAGAGTAGAATTGCCGGTGAACAACGAGGCAAAAAGTTCAGCCTTGCCCAGGGTGGTAGAAACAATTTCATCCCTGAAACAAGAGGTGGGAACGTGCTCTTGCAGAAATTATTCCCAATAGACTTAGCAAGAGTCCAGAGGGGTTTGCTGCCGTTGGAGCTTGAGAGGACTTTGTTTTCGATGTGGTTATTAAACGAGTTTTTTGCCTCAGAAAAAACGCGGACATATGGGTTTCTTGCGTCGTTAAATGCTTGACGGTTTTCTTAACTGGGATTGTGTAGAAGCGTTTTGTGAGCTTTGACCTTTTGAAGTCTGACCTCGCCACAGGATTTAGAGAACCAGGGCTTTTGAGTGGCTGAAGAGGTGTTCTGTGTAAGTGGAATAAATAATTCCATGCCAGCTTGGATGATTTCGGTGACGCTTTGTGAGATATCAGAGGGGTCAGGGTGAGAGAAGCAGACAGACGCCCATGGAAATGAGGAAAAGTTAGCTCGCATTTCGTCCCAGTTGTAGTGCCAAACGATACGTGGGTGTGATGACTGTGTGACCTCGGGTTGCATTGCGCAGGAAGCAATGACCATGCAGTGGTCTGAGGGACCAAGGGGGACGGTGACTGATGTCTTATAGCATTCAGGTTTTGTAGTAAGAACGAGATCCAAGGGATTTGAGCTGTGTGTTGGGATGCGAGAAAAGTAAGTAGGTTGCTGAATCATATTGGGTAAAGAATTGCTGAGTGTGAAGGCCTCCGCTGCTCTCCCTTGTGGATCGATTTTTGAAGATCCTAGCCATTCCTTATTATGGACATTGAAGTCACCAAGAATAGTGACCTCGGAGGAAGGATATTCAGAAATTAGATTGTCGATTTTTTCAAGGTAGTCGAAGAACTGGACAAAGTTGTTGTCAGAAGGTGACCGGTAAATGCAACAGATGAATTTAGTTACAGCCCTGAGAGAGTTTCATCCAAAGTATGTCTTTTCTTCCAGCTTCCAAATTGGGGAGTCTAGTGCAGGGTAGATTGCTACGGATGTATTCGCATACACCTCCATGCAAACTAAATGAAGTAAAGAGCTCACACCCCGAGAAATTAAGGTGATTAGTGGCTGTTTCGGCACTTATTTGGGTTTCGGTGAGGAAGAGGAGTTGCGGCCTATTAGCCTGGATGAAATGGTGGATGGAGTTCAGGTTAGAATTTAGGCCGCATATATTCGAGGATATGTTAAATCTTGATGATGGCGCTCCCTGCACACCCCTCTCCTAGAGATCCGAATGCAGGGGGGTATTTTATCTCGGGAATATTTTGGACAAGGAGGAGCCATCATCATTTTTGTTTATAAGGGAGACCGACTCATACACCAGAACCGGGAACGTCCGTTGGGACTTCACAGGCCCTTTGATGTAAGGGGTGGTACCTCCTTGGGCGTGAAAAAAATCCTTTACTATCACGTAAATGAAAAGTCCACTACCACCTACGAAAAGTAAAATGTATTTTTAAAGGATACCGCCAAATGTTATTTAAACCTCGCGAAAATCGCTGTTAAGATATTTATCACTTTTCTTGCAAAATATTCTAGATTCTTAACAATATTGCATTTGCTCAATGTTTATATACTTTTTTATTTCATAGGTTACTTTTTGTAAGAGGCTGGACTTATTGAGTGAAATATAGGACAATTGGGGGTGAGCCACAATAGACCTTAAGGTCGCAGTGGAGGGACTATAGCACTGTAATGGCTATCTCACAATATAACCTAACCTAAGAGCACTATTTAGCAAAAACAAAAACCCTTGGATGGTTTTCCTTGCCCCCTTTTCCCAAGTTTTTTTCTTGCACAGCGATCAGTAAGGGCGAACAATAATTTCCAGTTATTTTTTAAATTTAAATTTAATCTTATTCAAAAAGTGAATCATAATTACTCGATGGCAATCCCAAAACACTATAGATCCGCAAATGTTTAAACACAACATGTCTTAGGCCTTGGAGAACCATGCTCATCGATTGCTGCTGTTTCTGGACCATAGACATATACCAAAGTTTCACAGCATCTAGTTAAAACCGGACAGAGATTAGGTGTGATGTTTCTACTCTTCCTTGTTTCCGATTAGCATTCAGACATTTGGGGGAATTACTTTAATATCCAAATAGACCGGAACTATACAATGAACACGCTCGTATGATATGGATCAGTCGGTCTTGTTAACCCAATTTGACATAATATGTTATAAATTGCACAGACATTTTCGGCGCCGCACCCAGAAACCGTTTTATCCGGTCGATCTTTATCTTGAATGGAAAACTTACTTTTCTTGAAGCATTCAGTCAATCTTTAATGATCGCAGACGGATGACATTGATCGCCAAGTGTATTAAGCATATTTTTGCATATTTATTTTCATTTTTTAATATAGGTACAAGACGATGGCTCGACATACAATGTTTTTTCAATTCTCACAAATCAAAATTTTATTTTGCAACAATTATGTCTTGATTTTCTGACGTAAAATTTCACACTGACGCTTCTAATTAGTTATTATTCGGTGTTACGGAATCTCAATATTTTGCTTATGCATGGAGTCGGTCAAGGCTAACGAGATACTAATACACCCTCGTACATATGTAATTTTCTATTTAAAGTTATAGGCATTCGGAGTAAAAGTCGGTCGGCATTTCCCACCTGACCTTTGATCTGAAAATACTTTTGTCTATTGCATCCAAATAAAAATAAATTAAAAACCTTTCGTGCAAACGAGTAAAAATCTGGGGAGAGAAAAAGAAAAACAATTTAATTTGAAATAAACAAGAATTACTTATCAATTAAATACTACCAGATTTCAAAAGTACAAAGCAAGTCATCAATTTATTTCAAAAGCGGCACATTTTATGTTATAAGAAGAATAATATCAGTTTTAGTGTTCCGCTGACAAGATGAATCCTTTCTCCTGTCAGAACAATCCATATAACGTATGATGAATTTCATTTTCAATTTATTTTTATACTGTTATAGAAATTACGCAAAACATGCAAGCTATTGCTAAATATTTACACAAGATGTAATATGTTCAGAAATTTTTAAACGCCGATTTTGATACTGTTTATTACTTTTTTACGTCGGTTTATTTAAATTGCTATACCATACTGTACAATATGTCAAGAAAAGTTATGGTTTCTACAAAAATAAGTATGATGATGCATTAAACGCATGCCGATACAAATGATTAGCACTCAAAATTTTTGTTTTCATCAAGGCAAAAAAAAGTTAATCTACACTATTTTGAATTTTCAAACCAATGAGACTCACATCGGTATATCTCCTGGAATGTTGCAGAATGTTATGAGGAAAACAACTATTTGAGCTTGAAATGCCGTGAAGGATGCAGTATGCACTCTGAACATTTACTTTATGCTTGTCTGTAGTATTTTTTTATTTGGTTGAAAAAATGTGTTTTGTATCAAAAGTCCATAACTGACGGTAGTTTCGAGTTTGATTTTATAGTAGATGAATACTTGACATAAGACACTTTTGTAAATTTAGAATCACCAGATCTGAGTAGTGTGATTAATTCGTCACCGAATTCGAATACAACGGTGGCTGGGTGTCTAAAGAAACGTTGCCATTTGAAAAAATTGACTTTATGAAAATTTTGCCACTTCTTCAACTTTCGTTCGTGCATAAAGCTTGGGCCATGAGGAAGCAATTGTAGAAATTATTTTTTCAGTACGGTAAGTTGGCTTCATTCAAGTCCAAGTCTCAAGTTTGGTTCGCGGTCAGTACTTGGATAATGAAGAAAACATTCGAAAAAGAAATTTTCCTAATGCGGCAACTCCGCTGCATTCATTTGAGTAGAATCATCACACCATATACAAACATTAAAATAGGTTTCAAACATTAGGATGGCTCAGAATCTTCGGAGAACAGTTTAATCGCAGTCATGTCGTCTCCTGATGCGAAAGATGTAGAGTATACAGGGTGTTACATTTAAAATGTTTAAGTAAGGCCCACCTCTGGTGGGATCGGAACCATAATAGACTGAAGGCAAAGACAGGCGAAATCAAAATTAACGTACAACAGTTCCATTGCATAAGGTATTCACATGACATAGCCACTGATGAAAGAAACGGAAAAATGATTACAAAATATGCTTAGTGTGTTAAAACGTGTGAAACTAAAGATCAATATCCTAAAACAAAAGTAATGAAGATAAGTAAGAATAGGGTTGCGAAAATGGATGTAATACTAACAGCCAATAACTTAAACAAGGAGAAATGTTCACACACGCACGCATGCACCCGCCCACCAGACTGGTCTAGTGTATCCTTGTGAGCAGTTGTCTGTTTGTAGGAGATGTGTTTCGGAGATGAGGCAATGGTGAAACTTGCTTAGGGGAGCCAATGTTAGTAGTTTGTGGTTCTCGGGGTAGGTCGTCAGAAGAAAACTAAGAACATAGGTTGTATGGTCACTTTCTCTCTAATTAGAGTCGGAACCTCTGCCAGCTGCGTCAGATCTCGTGATGGCAAACAGGTTAGCAGCTCGTCCTGCGCCGTTTACATAAGTTAAATTGAATTATTAAATATACAAAATGATTAAAATAGCCCAACGGAACAACTTCTGAATTCTGTTCAGTTTTGTACCAGATAACGACTTTACGGGGTAGGTATCAAAAACTCCGTTGTATAGATCCACATTGAAAAAACTATAAAAGCAACCTAGACACACTTTGTGGTGTTCGATAATGAAATCTTAAGCTACATGACGCCATCAGAAATGACCTTTAAAGACTTTTGTTTTTGAACTGAGATATCCATCCAGAAATATAAGCAAACACCACCTTTGAACCGCAAAGCCACATAAAATTCATACCTAGGATATAGAACATGGGTTGACAGTGCGGAGAGAGAAATTTGGGTGCGAGTTAGAACTAGGAGATGGGGTTGTTCGTCTTGGAGTTGGTGATAAACATCATTCAAATTAGCACTGAATCCTCCGATGTTGATAAATTCAATTGTAAAGTTGTTATCTGGGGTTACCAGCCTTCGCAGTAAAACATTTTCTTTTCCTTGCAGAGTAATGAAAAATTTCCCGCACGCGTTAATGATGCGTTGAAATATTTATATTACTTGCATTTGGAATGACTGAAAGGTAAAAGTAAAAATAATCTCGCGATACAACGCAAAAATCACCTGCTAATAGATAATTTTTTGGGAGACAAAATGTATATTAACACTAAGATTTATGAGCCAGATGATTCAAATACAGAAAAAGAAACATATTTAAAAACTAAAACAGACAGAAAATAACTTTTTTAGATGACTGTTGCTATGTAGAGTAATTTAGCTGAGAAGTCCGATTCGAATAAGTCATTATTTAAGATAACGTAGGTGTAATAAACGATTGCGTTGGCCATGAATGAAAAGTAAATTTCGGTAAAATTAGAATGTTTTATACATTTGGCGGAAAACAGATTTTATTATCTCTCCTGGCAGCAGTGAAAATTCTCCGGAACATGGTTTTGTTCCACAGGAAGAATCAGCTTAGGAATGCACAAATCCACAAAGTTCAATGTGGTAACATTTGATGCAACACATTTTTTTTAATGAGCTTCTTTCTACAAACAACAATATTTTATACTTCTGTGTAATTTATTACAAACAGTTTATGTTTATACTTTCATTTTTATGCTGTTTACCTCCCATTAAAAGGCAGTTAAAATGTAACTTTACTCATTTTGAAACATCATAATTTTTCTATTTTTATTTGGACACTGTAAATTGCAATTACCCATATTTCTCATAATAATCTTAGTCCTACCTACTAGCCCTTAAAGGTCTTTTTGTGGTGACAATTTGCTCAAATAATAATCTTCTTTCGGCGCTGCTCCGATTTAAAGGTTAGCAATCCAACTGACAAACACAATTTTCGAATTTGCTGGTGCAAATATATGTGCTGATGAGCTTTGACGTAAATCTTAGATAATATTTCTAAACCAATTTGTTTTTCTTTATTTATTTTCTTTAATTAGCTTTTATACCGCAAAACCACAAGACACTGATGATTTCAAATTTTGGATTGAACTGATGAATGATTTCCAGGATGTGCAGCTGGAGTCTAATCCCTTTGATAAGTGACTGCGCGATACCCACATAGCCTATGCTCAAACTTAGTTTTTTAGTAGTTCTTAAAAAGGCAACACAATCGATTACGAGTATTCCGAGTCATTTTTGTTGATAGCGTCATCATATATGACCAAATAAAGCAACTGCAGTTTGCGATTGCGCAGCGCTAGATGTCGTCAGGTTGATTAGTTTCTTAGATGAAAATTAATAGTTATCTTTGTGTGTGTGATCACTGAGCTATATAACCCACACACTAAGTGTGAGTTAATATAAATACATTTTAGATGCATTGATTTCTTTTAGAGATAAATTTTGAATCTATAATTCTCAGAATTATTCATCCTCTGATGACGCTAACTTGGTTAGTGAAACGATCGTCAGGTTTCTAAAATGTGTTGTGATTTGGGGTCTCCAAATGTGCTGAACATTTTATAATCCCAACGAAAAGTAATATCTTCATCGAGTGATAAGCAAAACATTCAACGGTCAAACCATCTTTACGTTATTACTATTTAATTTCAATGCAATTTTGATATCTTTGTAACCAGTTTCATGCGCTATTTTGCATAGAAATTCTTGTTTCATTGATTCGATACAGTTAGAGATAAGCCCCAGTTTATTACTGTTGCTCATAACTTTCTTATTTCTGCAGCCTTGTACAGAGATTGGTTGAATTTTTGCAAAGTGGTTGTCATGCCTAATAACTAACGAACTAGAAGATTTTTGATAATACGTAGTTATACGCACCAGTTTTGTAGTAGTAAAGTGCTTGTAACGCCTAAGAAGTAAAGAACTAGAGGATTTTTGATAATACATAGTTATGAGTACCAGTTTTGTACTAGTACCATAATCAAAGGCCACAGAATATATTAAAGTCCGAGACTTCTTGACCAGATTTCACGTTTGAGCCATTAACAAGAATTCTGAAATTTAAAGGCTGATTCAAGTTTCTTTCTCGCATTTAACATAGTCCATACAAAAACAGCTAAAATTATGATATATCCGAGTCTCGTTCTGTGGATATTAAATCTTTCTGATTTCAACGCCGGGTGGCCACCTAACAGACTCGACCCATACGAACGTTCAACTCCAGTTGTTTCAGAAAGGAGTTGCAAACACATGGTTAAGAGGGTACAAATGTGTTGAGAAAAATGATAAGTTATTTTGAACACCTTCAGTAGTAATATGATTTATGTTCGTGAACTTTAGTTATCGTCACTTTTAGTTATTTTATAGAAATGTACTTAATTGCTGGGTAGTTGGGTAGTTTTTAACAAAGTTTGTGGGTCGTTAGATGAACTGCGTTATCATATAATCGAAGTTCAGAAACAACACCTCAAAGTTTCCATAATGTTGGGCAATAGTTGACAGACTATTTATTTGAGAAGAAGTGCAAGGTGGACATTTCCAGCATCTTTTAAAATAGTAACGTGACATTGTACCGTTTTTAGTTATTGTTGTTTTTGTTTTTAATTCTTTTTTAGTTTTTCGACTCTGTCATTTGTTATTAAAAATGTTTTGAGGTTACATTTACTACGGTTATTAGTGAATTTTCTTTAAAAAACAGTAATGGCGAAATCCGTGTTATATATATATATATATATATATATATATATATATATATATATATATATATATATATATATATATATCGTACTGATAATTAAAAAAATAATGGACCGATTTTGATGAAATTTGTTAGGTACCTTCCTTTTGCGAGTGGCTTGGATAAGTTTGTTAGCCAGGAAAATCAGTTTTTCCTGGAAAATTTTGGGTTTTCTTTCGGAAAATGTTAGTATCTTCGAAAATAACAAAGCCGTGGAAACCAAATTTGGCACTTAGCTTTAAGCTGTTAAACTTACACTACATGTCAAAATTCAGATCTCTAGGTTGAAAGGAAAAAATTATAGACGTTTAGAAAAACATATTTTGGGTGCCACTGATGACCAGAGGAATGCACAAAACCAAAATATTTTGTGTGCATAAGAAGTTCTATTGTATAATACAGACAAAGATTGGATTTTCTTGACGCAAAATGGTCAAGAAATAACAGACAAATTACTTTGAAAATTTTATAGTTTTTCTTATTTAAATGTCAGAGTCGCGATTTGAAACGTCAAAATTTGCAATTTTTTGACTGAGAACCTGAAACAAATACGGGCTATGTAAACCAAATTTAATAATAAATGTGTTTTACAAAGCTTTAAGGTACAGCTTCAACCATCATTGTCCTTAGTTTTACTAAAATATTTTCAGAAAATTTATTTCAAATAGACCCACTCTCTGATAATTTGGCAGTAGTTTTTCGTAAATGCAGCGGTTCACTACGATCCCTAAAATAAATAATGTCAAACAGGCAACAGAAATACCACGTTGAGTACATCGGCTCGATCACTGAAGTTAAGCAACTCCGGACACCGCCAGTACTTGGATGGGTGACCGCCTGAGAACACCGTGTGCAGTTACCTTTTTTGTTTAAAATAATCATTTTACCATATTTGTCTTTTCTTAGGTAAATTTCAGTAACTTTTTTCCATAATACGGAACTTTTAATATATACAAATACCTATTTCACACAAACACTATTTATTAGGTGTATGTCTCTAAATAAGGATTTCAATTTAATCAAATTGAAATGCTTTGCGGTATTGGGAAATTGTAGCATGTTAAGCTAGGTCTACGTAATACATAACATTAACGAAAGAAAAAAAGAAAAACTCTGTACGCAGCAAGTGCGTTATTATAGCGAATTTTTAGGAAAATCGGCTCAGTTCAAATAGATTAAACAATGCTTTGTTCTAATTAGATAGTCGAAGACCCCCGGTCCGTACCAGTTCTGAGCTGATCTTTAATGTATTGAATTTCGACCATGAAATTCTAATGCATATTTGTAAGAAAAGAAGTTCGGGACGTAACAAGTGTGTTATGGCAGCGAATTTTTATTAACTGCTTCAAATTTGAAACTCTCAATTTGCTATTAACCTATAAGGTTCGTTGGCCGGGAAACTAGTTTTTTCGGGACCATTTTAAGTTTATTTTCGATAAATTTTTACACTTTCAAACAATAAAGTTATTTTAATGAAATATGGTACATTGTTTCTACTATATAGGTTAGACTGGTAATCAAATTTGATGCACGCTGTCTTTAAAAAAACACATATTTGTCATTTAAAACGTTTTTATGAAAATTCACTACCATAACGCACTTGATGCGTCCAGACTTTTTTCATATTACTTTTCTGTAATGTAACAACTTAAGAAATTCTAAAAATGGTACCAAACGAGGTACCACATTTGGTACTCATGGTACCAACCATCAGTTAGCACCATCAAATAGCTCTTGCAAAATTAAGGTAGAAAAGTCAAATTCATTTGCTCGGTCTCTTAACAGTTTTTTCGCTGCGGTACAAAGCAGTCAAAACGCCCATTTTTTGACTGTTCATACCCCCGAAGCTAGTAACTTTTGAGGAATAACATCACACATCAGAGGGGTTTAGAATTTTACGTAGAACCCAAAAATGTAATCATATACAGGGTGTTCCATTAAAAAAAATGTGTCACTAAATCACTGGCCTTTTCCGATACACCATGTACAAATAAAAGTTATTCCTTCAAAGAACTCGCATGAAACCCTTAAACTTTTGTATAAAATATCTTTTTGTTACATGCAAAATAAAAAAGTTAAAGAGGGGGCGACGAACTTAGGTCCTCACAGTACCTATAGATAAAAATAAAGATTGCCACCTTCTAGGGAAATATGTAGATGTTCATTAAAAACTGTGAAAAATCATATTTTCTCAATAGTGACACTTTTAATTTGATATTTACAATGAACTAGTATTTCACTCATTTCAATAGAAACCCGGTAAAAACAAACTTGTTTTCCATGTGCTCATTTTTTCAGTTTCAGTCCAGCTACTTAAGAAACCAGCAACTATGGTTGCCAAAACGTCTAGCAATACACTAAGTGAGACCAATCACGGCAAAACAGCCCGGAAGTAATTTCGCATACCGTGTTTTTTATCTGTTTCCACAGCCAACTAATTACAAATGTAAAAATTCTTGCAACCTGTTTTACACTATACGGATTTTAAAAAACAAGACGGCCGGGAAATCATTTTGCATTCCATGTTTTTTATCTGTTTCCACAGCAAATTAATTACAAATGTAAAAATGCTTGTAACTTGTTTTCCACTATACGGATTTAAAAAAATAAGACACCGTTGTATGGATTGAACACTAATCATTCATAAAAAAATATGGCCCTCATAAAAGAGTTGACTATCGTATCTTAGAAGTTAACAGACCTGTGTAATGTTGATGTCCTAATAAGTACACATTGAGAACACCCCTGATGTCCTATTTAAAATCGTCTTGTTCAAAGGTAGGCTTTTACCAAGTTTCTAATAAATATTTTTAAAAATCTGTCGAATATGATGAAATTTAAAAAAAACATTTTCAATTTTCCAAATATTTGAGGATCAGATGCGAATATCATTTTTTTAAGGTCTTAAGATTTCACAACTTTGCTCATTCAACAGACTGCGCAAATGTTCTAGTTTTCGAGATACCCATGGTGAGCCACCTTAAGTGGGACATCCTATATACTATCATCAGGCGAAATCATTAATTAGGCAGGTAAAAGCTATTTATTACTTAATTGATATTTGATACATATTTGTAAAGAAAGATAATTTTCACTAGGGTTTTAAGTACTGCTTTAGCTTTCCATCGTTATTAATGTGATTATTCGTATCCTATGCAACAAAAATATGCTGTGCAGTTCACAGTCATTCTTCTTGTGTTTTCAGTTGTTTCATACTAATTACAAGATTTGAATATTTTAAAATTTCTCAAAATGCTGTAGCGTGATGATTTAGATTTGCAATACCGACACCACAAGCTTCAGTCATCAACTTGCCTATGTAAACATCGATATTCTGCCTTTAATGTAGACAGTAGTGCTACGGGGTTTGCTGTGGAAAGCGAGGCAAACTGATACCAAAGTAAGATATTCGCGGATAATTAAAAAGTTCTTATATTACTAAGCGTATTCAAGGTACCTCGAAAAAACGAAATAAAAAACAACTTTACCTGAAGAGCATAATAATAATGAAGTAATGATCTTATTACATCGTCGTATATTTTTAACATTTTCAAGGTGTTGTCATGTAATGATCCAGATTTCCCATAGCGACACCAGAAGCTCCAATTTTCAACTTGTCTATGTAACATCTATTTTGTTTTTGGTGTAAATAGTGCTAAGGGTTTTGCTGTAGAAAATGGGGCAACCTTACACCCAAGTAGATATTCGCGGATAATTAAATCGTTCTTGAAAGGCAAAGGCATATCATTACTAGAAAAAATTTGTGTAGGCAGGGCACTAACTCCAAGGAAATATATGACTGTTTGAGAACAATATATAATGAAGGAAAAAGGAAGCAGAAGCAGACAGAAGTAGAATCAGTAAAGAGAGCTGATGGGAATAGGCTACTGGATCAGAAAGAAATAGCGGATATTTTTAAAGAGCATTATTGTACACTTGGGAGAAAACTGACCAATAAAATAAATATAAAAATTGTGGGAAAAACAAATTTATTAATGTACAGTATCTGTCGAAATCGGTGTATCACTGGATAAATACAATAATTGTGACATCAGTATAGTTAATAATTTTGAAGTCTATACATAGGACCGGTGATAAGGAAGAAGTAACTATCGTCTAATAACATTGATTGGCAGTATCTCCAAGAGTGTCGAAAAAGCAGTAGAGAAAACGTTGGTGGATTTTCTAGACAAAAAAGCACTATTTGCTGAAAATCAGTGTGGTTTCCGAGTGGGAAACTCCGCCCAAGACCCAACTGCAGCGGCCACGTCAAATATTCATAACGCCATCGAAAGCAAGCCTGCCATTTGTGTTTTTACAGAGTTAACAGAAGCATTCGATACGAGTTATTTGAAAATTTGAAAGAAGTGGCGTTAGAGGATCAGTATTAAAGTTGAAGTTATTTAGGGGCTATCTGAACGACATTATTGATCCAATTATTTTGCCACATAGATTGAATCATGTGTCATATTTAAATTTTCTGAGGAATGATCTGCCCGAACTATATTACCTGTGTTAGTGAGAAAAATAATATGGCTCCAACACGATGGTGCACTGGCGAATTGTGTGGTTAATGTTAGGGAGTACTTCTCGAAAACATACAGTCGTGGTGGTCCAGTAGCATGGCCACCATGGTCCCCTGATTTGAATCCTTTAGATTTATTATCCATGCGGGCACATAAAGAAGCTTTTTACAAAATACTAGTACAAAGATTTGAAGAACTTTTACAATGGATAGAACCAGCATTTGTTCGCAAAAATCATCGCATTTGTATCAGAGTAAGAAGACCCTTGCACCGACGAGGATTGAGGGTTTGTAATTAAGCTGCAGGTTGCCATTTTTACCACTTGCTGTGATTCCATACAGGCACTTTTAACTAGCAAATAGTTTACATTAAGAACCTTAAAAATGTAAAAAGTGAATACACTACATAATGCAACATAATTGCATTAATCTCATAAAAGAGATCAAAATCGGCAAAATATCGAGGTAACTTGTTTAACAGACACTAAACGACATGCATAATTGTGTTAACAAAAGAAAAAAGTCAGCAGCGCGCAGGTTTTTTAAAGAAAATTATCTCAGTGATAGCACATACGCACGGCCCTGGTGAAGCTTTTTTAGCAGTAAAATATGTAATAGTTTAAATAACACTCACCCACCAAATTTCATTCGAATTGCTAGTCGTTTTGGAGAAATTAAAAAAAAATTCTTTGACACCTGTACCTACGAAATGAAGCAAAATCAGACCTACGTTGATATAAAAAAAGTCTTATTTTTACGTGAGGATTCTAACCACGAGTGATCGCACGTTTTTTGGAAACACCCTGTACTGTTGAAAAGATAAACTCTTTTGCACGTTTTTCTTTTCCATTTACTATAATAGATTGGACAAGACATATGCGAAAACAGACAAAGTAACTGCGCTGTGTAGTAGGCAGCAAGATGAAACCTGAAAGATAGTTCTAATAAAGAATAATTTACACAAAATAATGCAAAGGGGGATTAAAGTAATCATATAAAATAAAACGTGTGTTCTAACATTGTTTATGTTTACTATTATTTGTTATGAAAGTAAACTCATAAAAAATGTTAAACAAACACGATTCACGAATTTCTGTTAACGGAAATTTCAAAAACTCGAATATGAATCATCATCTTTTACCAATATACGAAATAAATAGTTTAAGATCAATAAAAGTGCACATAAAATGGACTCTTTGCAGATAAAGATGAATGAGGTGTGAACATGTACCGTAGTTATTTTCCAATGTTGACGCACTTCATTTGTCTGATCCGAGATAAGAGAAACACAGCGTCAATTGCATATAAAGATTATTTATAGTTAGGCCACCGAGCCCACTCTGTGATGACCTACATCCTTACCTATACGGCCATATGCGTTAAAAAAAGAATTGGACATTCATTATTTAGAACACAACACACATATATATTGAACATAGAGTTATTCTCAGCCACAAAAGACGACCAAGCGTTTTTCGAAACAAAGATGCCGATACATTTGAATATAGAGGGGAATATTTTATTCATTTACATTTTTATCAACGTTATAAAAAGTGTCCTCATGACAAACTCGTATCTACCTAGGCATCAAAACAACACTTTAACCGATTACGAAATTTATTACAGTAATTATTTCCGTTTACACACCAACAAATGTGCAGTAAATCAATGTTTTGCAGAATTTTTTAATTTGTAATGGAAGCCTTTTGAATGGACATAAACAAACATAGTTTTTGGAGACAAAGTAAAATAGTCAGTACAGATAAATATCTTGACCTATTCCTCAATGAGAAATGAGTTACGCCAAAAGACGTTTGTAGCTTTTCGGCAGGATGTGAGGAATATGTATACATTTTGTCATAGCCAGGCGGCACTCCAGACGGTCTGCGCGCGAAGAATTAGATCAATGCTGGTTCAGGACTTCGCGCACGCTCTTGCGGAGCTGGCCAGGACAAAGCAAGTACAGCTTATGTGGGTTTCAAGACACTGTGGCGTGACGGGGAATGAGCTGGCGAATGACCTCGCAATGCTTGGTCCCCGGCGGCCTTTCTGCAGCCCGGAGCCTGCTATAGGCATACGTTGGAAGGTGGACTCCGACGCCCTAGATACATGGACTAATAGATAAGGAGGCCATGGAGAAGCACTGTAGGTCAGTGGCTGTAGACAAGCGAAGGAATCCGTGAAAAGGTCGGATAGAAATAAGACTGCCTGGCTTTTTGGTAGGAGTCGTAACCCACTTTGACGTATCATCAGGGTGTTAACAGGCCACTGTAGTCTTAGAAGACAACTTACATTGGTAGGTGTTGAGATGTATCAAATTTGCCAAGAATGCTGGGAGAATGAAGAAACGTCTTACCACTTACCTGTGTTAATGTGAGGCTTTTGGGAGTCTTCGAACAGAAATGTTTGGATCACAAATTTTACGGAGGAGTGGAGTAAGTTCGTTCCGTGGATGACCGTCATAATCTTTATGCTCTTGTGGAGCTAGCCAGAACAATGAAAGTACAGCTTATATGGGTTCCAAGACACTGTGGCGTGGCGGGGAATGAGGTGGTGAATGACCTCGCAAAGTTTGGTCCCCGGCGACCTTTCTGCAGCCCAGAGGCTGCTATAGGTATTAGTAGGAAAGTGGTCTCTGACGCCCTAGATAAATGGACCATGAAGAAGCACTGTAGGTCGCTCGGTGGCTCTAGACAAGCGAACGACTTCGTGGACAGGCCGGGTAGAAACAATACTCTCTGGCTTCTAGTAGGAGCCGTAACGTACTTCGCCGTATCATCGGGGTGTTAACAGGCCACTGTAGTCTTAGAAGACAACTTACATTCGTAGGTGTCGAGTGGTAGTCAATTTGTCAGGAATGCGGCAAGAATGAAGAAACGTATTAACACTACCTGTGTAAATGTTACGCTTTTGGGAGTCTTCGAACAGAAATGTTTGGATCATATACTTACGGAGGAGTCAAGTAAGTTCCGTTCCATGGATTACCGTCATGATCCTTACTTTCAGGTCGAGGCAGTTTAGTGACGAACCCGATTAGGGGTAGGGCATGGTTGCTGGATGCCGGCGTTGGCAAAAAGGGCCCGATGTGGCCTACTTGCTTGGTGCTAGCCTCCCCACCAGTGCTACTGCTATGATGAAAAGTTTATAAAAATGACATGTGCTTTAATGTGTCGCCAACGTTGAAATATGACCTAAAAAGTAGTAACGTTTTACTCTTTACTTAGTTTGAAACTCTTAATTAATTAAATGATTACTTTTCTCCCAGAATTTACTCTACTCTAGATACTATTTTTAAAAGCACGTGTTGTACGAGTTGAAAAATGTTTAGCGGCTGTCAAATCAGCCTCAATTGTATAAATTAGACGTATATATGTTATTCAATAATTGGCATAATGATTTACAAATAAATAACTGCGCATCAAAAATAATTACATTTTCACTCTAAAAATAACGTTTTCTTCACATGCGTGCATGTTTCGACTTCTCGTAGAGTTGTTGCAAGGCACAACGATCTACTTTGCTAGATTACAAACTAATCCGACGCAAATTATATCCGATACCTTAAAAACGGGTGGCTCAAATCTTTTTTCGCTTTAACAATATATGATAAACTTGATAAGTAGTTAGATGTCTTCAGAGACAACTGAAAGGGGGTCGGAAAGAGAGTTTAAATTATAGACTGAAATTTTCTGTGTAACTCAGCTTTATAAAAACTTCAAAAGAAAGATCAAGGTAATAGCAATTGGAATTGTAGGTATACTGCTGCAGCATTTTCCTTTTTTTTGCAGCAGCAGGTTGTTGATCTTGACGGTGTTAGATCTTCGCAAGTGACATTGTGCGCGGGAGTTTGCCAGGGGTCTGTTTTCGGTCAGTTAGTGTGTATTATTTATTCAAGTGACATTCCTGCGGATAAACTCTCCATGTACGCCGACGATACAACTTTTGCTGGTTCAGGACTTCGCGCACGCTCTTGCGGAGCTGGCCAGGACAAAGCAAGTACAGCTTATGTGGGTTTCAAGACACTGTGGCGTGACGGGGAATGAGCTGGCGAATGACCTCGCAATGCTTGGTCCCCGGCGGCCTTTCTGCAGCCCGGAGCCTGCTATAGGCATACGTTGGAAGGTGGACTCCGACGCCCTAGATACATGGACTAATAGATAAGGAGGCCATGGAGAAGCACTGTAGGTCAGTGGCTGTAGACAAGCGAAGGAATCCGTGAAAAGGTCGGATAGAAATAAGACTGCCTGGCTTTTTGGTAGGAGTCGTAACCCACTTTGACGTATCATCAGGGTGTTAACAGGCCACTGTAGTCTTAGAAGACAACTTACATTGGTAGGTGTTGAGATGTATCAAATTTGCCAAGAATGCTGGGAGAATGAAGAAACGTCTTACCACTTACCTGTGTTAATGTGAGGCTTTTGGGAGTCTTCGAACAGAAATGTTTGGATCACAAATTTTACGGAGGAGTGGAGTAAGTTCGTTCCGTGGATGACCGTCATAATCTTTATGCTCTTGTGGAGCTAGCCAGAACAATGAAAGTACAGCTTATATGGGTTCCAAGACACTGTGGCGTGGCGGGGAATGAGGTGGTGAATGACCTCGCAAAGTTTGGTCCCCGGCGACCTTTCTGCAGCCCAGAGGCTGCTATAGGTATTAGTAGGAAAGTGGTCTCTGACGCCCTAGATAAATGGACCATGAAGAAGCACTGTAGGTCGCTCGGTGGCTCTAGACAAGCGAACGACTTCGTGGACAGGCCGGGTAGAAACAATACTCTCTGGCTTCTAGTAGGAGCCGTAACGTACTTCGCCGTATCATCGGGGTGTTAACAGGCCACTGTAGTCTTAGAAGACAACTTACATTCGTAGGTGTCGAGTGGTAGTCAATTTGTCAGGAATGCGGCAAGAATGAAGAAACGTATTAACACTACCTGTGTAAATGTTACGCTTTTGGGAGTCTTCGAACAGAAATGTTTGGATCATATACTTACGGAGGAGTCAAGTAAGTTCCGTTCCATGGATTACCGTCATGATCCTTACTTTCAGGTCGAGGCAGTTTAGTGACGAACCCGATTAGGGGTAGGGCATGGTTGCTGGATGCCGGCGTTGGCAAAAAGGGCCCGATGTGGCCTACTTGCTTGGTGCTAGCCTCCCCACCAGTGCTACTGCTATGATGAAAAGTTTATAAAAATGACATGTGCTTTAATGTGTCGCCAACGTTGAAATATGACCTAAAAAGTAGTAACGTTTTACTCTTTACTTAGTTTAAAACTCTTAATTAATTAAATGATTACTTTTCTCCCAGAATTTACTCTACTCTAGATACTATTTTTAAAAGCACGTGTTGTACGAGTTGAAAAATGTTTAGCGGCTGTCAAATCAGCCTCAATTGTATAAATTAGACGTATATATGTTATTCAATAATTGGCATAATGATTTACAAATAAATAACTGCGCATCAAAAATAATTACATTTTCACTCTAAAAATAACGTTTTCTTCACATGCGTGCATGTTTCGACTTCTCGTAGAGTTGTTGCAAGGCACAACGATCTACTTTGCTAGATTACAAACTAATCCGACGCAAATTATATCCGATACCTTAAAAACGGGTGGCTCAAATCTTTTTTCGCTTTAACAATATATGATAAACTTGATAAGTAGTTAGATGTCTTCAGAGACAACTGAAAGGGGGTCGGAAAGAGAGTTTAAATTATAGACTGAAATTTTCTGTGTAACTCAGCTTTATAAAAACTTCAAAAGAAAGATCAAGGTAATAGCAATTGGAATTGTAGGTATACTGCTGCAGCATTTTCCTTTTTTTTGCGGCAGCAGGTTGTTGATCTTGACGGTGTTAGATCTTCGCAAGTGACATTGTGCGCGGGAGTTTGCCAGGGGTCTGTTTTCGGTCAGTTAGTGTGTATTATTTATTCAAGTGACATTCCTGCGGATAAACTCTCCATGTACGCCGACGATACAACTTTTCTTGTACACGTCGCTAATCCTGATATCTTAGAGATAATGTTTCTAAATAGTCAAAAATCAATGATGGTCAACTTCAATGCAATAAGAATTGAATGTGATTTTAGCTATCTTTTAATACGGTGAACGGCAAAAGTAGCCATCAGTCCAGTACAGCTTCATTTCTGGGAATTACGATTGAAAACAAAGTGTGAGGCACCTGTTATGTCAGTAGGGTACCCCACAGGTGCCATCTTATTGTTATGCGATTGGGAGACTAAGGAAAGCTGTGAGTTTAGAAACTGTTCGCACATATTATTTTGCTTATTTTCAGTCTGCATGGAGCTATGGTAGAGGTGTGGGGTACCCGTTCCGAAGTGCATAGATTATTACTATTGAGATTGACGTTAAATATTTCTCACAATTCAAGCTGCCGATCCTGGTTCACTAATATTGGCATCATGACGATTTTTTCAGTTTATTTTTTTACAAAGCCTTAATGTACACAAAACTCAATTTATCTGACTATATACTTCTAGGCAGTAATCATAATTATTCGACAAGAAGCACGAATACCCAATTCATATATCGTCGTCATATGAGTCTACTCCATATTACATGCCTATTAAATGCCTCAGTAGCTACCCACAGACTTAAGCGTATCGCAGAATTTTAGGGAAAGGCTCAGAGCTCTTCTCATGTCGAAGGCTTACTACAAATTTGGTGATAGCTTGTAGTTTTGGTCTTTGTGACGAGTACAGCGTCATCTCATTGTTTTTTTTTGCTTTTTACATTGTTCCTTTTAAACTTAGTTTTATAAGTTATATTAATTATTTTTATTATATCTAACTAATTTTCTGTGTTTATAATGACTTGGATTATACAATTGTGTTTGTCAACTGGCTCAATAAACACATCTAAATCTACCACGGGAAAGGTTATCTTATGCTGTGGCAATGTATAGATTTTGAAGAAAAATTTGGTTCTATAAAGAAAAAACAACATTTTTGCAAAACCATGATTTGGGATATTTGGGGAGACTTGTTCAAAACCCTAGAATAGGCAACCAAGGATAAGCTTGAACATGCCGGGGCAACGGCGCAGGTGCAGAAGAGTGAATAAGGTAGAACAATGGCTGCCCCTCAACAATGCTGTCGTTTAAATCGCCGATCTTTCTTATTGATTTTTGTTTAGAGACAAAATGTTCTGGCGAATTCAGATGTAGTGTGACAGGTCCCCCGGTACAAAGGATGAAGTCTTGGCCTCTTGAACCTTTTGTATAGTTTTCACGTACAATTTTTGAGAATTGTTTCAAATTTATCCCCTGAGGATGACCTCTTAGAGGTCGAAACGCGTTGGGAAGTGATTGATTCAATAAATTTGTTGTCTGGTAAGAAGCCTTTTCATTCAGATTTTAGTGATGTATATCCCAGACTGTGTGACGTTCAGAAATGAAGATATGTAAACTGTTTCATAACCTGTCATATACACTGGTCGGTACTAAACAGCAATTTCAAAAATTAGACCATAAAAATAATTTCTGTCGCACTTCATACATAAAAGACCATTGGCATGCTCATACCTATTGAAAGATCCGATCGAAAACACATTTTACATTAATGATTCATGCAAATAAATTAAACATTTACGATTGTATTTGACTTCTACTGTGGAGGAAGCAAATAAATATGAAATTTTTACTCGCTCGTGCCAGTTCATAAACGACAAATAACTTCCACAATTTGTTATAATCAAACTGAAATATGTTTCACGCATTCCTGTAAGCAATTTCCAACATTTTACGAACTACAAGCCCACCGCTTTAAAAATATGGGTTATTGATGGATTTTTAAGAAATTGATGTTTTGTAGAGACATCCGTCGGCTATAAAAGTAGTTACGAAACAAAATGAAAGAAAATTATAAAATTCAACATATTAATGAAGTGCAAAAAATAATGGTATACAGAGAAGGTCGACTGGTATTGCCAAGATTAGTAATCAATAAAAGTATGGCCAGATGCATTAGATGGAGAAGAGATGGAAAAATTATCTTATTTGGTATGTCAAAATTTTCAGTGATTAAAGCTTTGGAAGAGAGTTGTCAAAAAATATTTTGGAATGATGTTATTAAATGTTGCTATAAAGTTCTATAATACAAGAACTTTCTTTTACTGACATATGTCTGATTTTGAGCATATAAATAATAATAATAATAATAATTATTATTATTATTATTATTATTATTGTTGTTTTTTTTTTACAGAAGGAGATACGTATCTTCTGCCAAAGGACCAACAGACCCCGGCAGATACCGACCAATAACTTGTCTCCCGACCCTATATCAGTTAATCACATCCTGCCTTGAGTAACTCATATACAGTGCACGGCGTATCGAGCGTCCATTAGAAGTATCTACAAAACTATACCGATTTTTAATCTGAAAATTTGGTCACTTGGGTTTTCTGGATAGCTGAATTTAACAAAAATATACACGTCATCATACCACTTCCGGTTATACCGGAAGTGGTTACTAACTTTGTTTTTTCAAATGAAACATGACATTTTTGAGTAGAGTTTTGGATTTATCGTAAAATTTTAGGTTGACTTTTGATAACATACCATATGTAAAAAATCAGCCGTTTTGGAGTTATATCGATTTTTTTAAAACTTAAAAAAAAATTATGTATGTATGTAGCATATACAGGGTGGAAGAAATTCACATACCAACTTGGACAATTTCGGACCCCTATAACTGGCTTACTTCAAATGGAACACCCTGTATATTTTTATCTTATTGCTTAGAGATTTGCATTATCTTTCGATTTATATCAGCATGTCCTATACCTAAATGCAACAGTTATCCAGATATTGGAACATTTGTATAATGATAATGTTATAAGGCTAAGGGTGCACAATATTTCAGTAGAGTGCCTTGACGGAAATGTTATTCTTCATGAACTTCAATAATTATTAATTGTTGGACACCCCATAGAACAAAATTATAAATGAGAATACCATAATAATAATCTGTTTAGGCAACTAGATAAACAATTTATTAAGTACTACACAACTAAACCAATGAAAGTGAGAAAAAATGTGGCAACTGGAATGATAAGGAACAATCTAATAAGTAACATGTATATAAACAATGGGTGTTCAAGAAAGATGTTCAAAAGTAGCTCCATTTTTTAGCAAACAGCAATTAATTCGCCTTAAAATTTCATTGCTCGTAGCACGTTTTATACTTTCTCTGCTTATTTCATTGAAGGCGGCACGTACTCTTTCTTGCATATTCTCCTTTGTGGTTATAGGGTCTTTATAAACTTTATTTTTAATAAAGCCCCATATGAAAAAATCTAATGGAGTTAAGTCAGGGGAGCGTGGTGGAAATTTGTAGGGCCCATTGTTCGCAATCCACTTCCCACTGAACATTTCTTCTAATGTCGCACTGACTTGATGAGTAGTATGTGGTGGAGCACCGTCCATTTGATAAAAAGCGTTTGATCTTTCCCTAATTTCTAAAGTTTCTAAAGCATCTCTCACTACGTTTTTTAACAACCACACATATCGATCCCCTGTTAAGTTTTCGTTATAAAAATACACACACAAAATACGAGAGTCTTTGACGGCACAGAACACATTAAAGCTCCACCGGTTTTGGTAATTTCTTTCTCTGCAGATATGCGGATTTTCTGCAGCCCAGTAATGACTGTTATGGCGGTTAAACACGCCGTTTTTTGTAAACTTTGTTTCATCAGTCCATATTATACTTTTGACAAAGTTATCGTCTTCTTGAATTCTTGTCAGCAACCACTCACAGTAATTCACACGACACAATAAATCTTCAGTTTTCAAATTCTGAACCAAATGGAGCTTAAAAGGTCGCCAATTATACTTTCTTAAGATTCTGTGGATAGACCTGGTTGATATTCTAAGATCCCTTTCAGCCTCTTGTAGGGAATTTTCAGGATACGAATGGAAGTATCCTAGTACCATGGCTTCATCGTCTTCGGTATAACGGTTTTGCCTGCTAACAATTGGTTGAAAGGAACCAAACTTTATACAATTATTAAGCAGACGTTTGATGGTATGTTTATTCGGTCTGGGGCGATCTTGATACCTTTCAGCGAAAACTCGGCAGGTTCTACTCATAATGCGATTGCATTCGCCGTATGTAACTAATAAATTTAGAAAATCTTCATTAGAAAACCCCAAACGCGACATATTTGTTGATTGTTATAAACAACTGTCATGAAGTAATGGCGTTGCTAAGAATAACATTTCCGTCAAGGCACTCTACTGAAATATTGTGCACCTTATAACATTATCATTATGCAAATGTTCCAATATCTGGATAACTGTTGCATTTAGGTATAGGACATGCTGATATAAATCGAAAGATAATGCAAATCTCTAAGCAATAAGATAAAAATATACAGGGTGTTCCATTTGAAGTAAGCAAGTTATAGGGGTCCGAAATTGTCCAAGTTGGTATGTGAATTTCTTCCACCCTGTATATGCTATCAACGCATTTGCCTATTTTCACGATACTCTTGTATCTTGAAAAACCACAGACGAAATTGCAAATCGCTGACATCATATTTGCCGGAGATATACCACTCAATATACATACATAATTTTTTTTTAAGTTTTAAAAAAATCGATATAACTCCAAAACGGCTGATTTTTTACATATGGTATGTTATCAAAAGTCAACCTAAAATTTTACGATAAATCCAAAACTCTACTCAAAAATGTCATGTTTCATTTGAAAAAACAAAGTTAGTAACCACTTCCGGTATAACCGGAAGTGGTATGATGACGTGTATATTTTTGTTAAATTCAGCTATCCAGAAAACCCAAGTGACCAAATTTTCAGATTAAAAATCGGTATAGTTTTGTAGATACTTCTAATGGACGCTCGATACGCCGTGCACTGTATGCGCACTGCGAACGAAACAACATAATTGCGACCCAGCAAAAAGGGTGTGCCAAGGATTTATCGGATGCAAAGAACAGCTAACAATTGATTCGTTTGTGTGCAATCAAGCTTACAATGGACGAATAAATCTCTGTGCTGCCGCTTTACAAAAAGGCATTTGATTCACTTTCACACGAATGGCTTATAAGTGTGCTGAAGATATATAAGATCGATACTTATATCCTGAGGTTCCTTGAACACACAGTGTCCACCTGGAGAACAAAGATTCAGTTACGGGTACAAACGGGTGATAGAATCGTAACCAGCACGATACCAATCAGAAGAGGTATATTTCAAGGCGACTGGCTAATCCCATTGTGGTTCTGCCTCGCATTGAATCCACAATTAAACCGCCTGAACTCCACTAGATATGGGTTCGGTATAAAAAGCAATGGCAGTGAGCAAATGAGGCTAAATCATCTGCTGTATATGGATGATCTTAAGCTGCTGGCCTCCACAAAGAACCACCTGGAACAACTCCTTAAAATCGTGGAAGGGTTGAAGGGTTTTCCAGGGATATTGTCATACAGTTTGGGCTTGACAAATGTCGCACCTTATGTGTACTCCGATGAAAGATATAACCAGGTGTATATGAAATGCGGAACGGCCAGCAAATTGCCTCCATGGATGTGTAGGAGTGTTATAAATACCTGGGAATACAGCAAGTGAGGAAAATAAACCACTCGTAAATGAAGAACGATGTGACAAATGAGTTTACGAAACTATTAAAGCAGGTGGTGCGATTACATCTTACCGGCCAGAACCTGACTAAAGCTTTTAATGTATATGCATGTTCTGCACTTAGCTATTCATTTGGGATTGTGAACTAGAGTAAAACGGACATAAAAAATCTGCAACCGAAGGTGCGAACACTCCTAACAAAATCCAAACAGCGTCACCCCCGTAGTGCTACCGAGCGAGTAACCCTACCTAGACACCAAGGTGGAAGAGGAATGTTGTATATTGGTAAACAGACCAGCAGATATTGAACCTACGTACATATTTCCAACAGCGGGCGGTTACTTCTTAACTTCACCGTGCCACATGCCAGCCAGATGATTCAACACTGCTACAATTAAACGAAAGCGAAGTACAAGTAGTAGTAGTATTGATGGGAAGGCTAACGCCAGGATACAACGGCCGCTTTTGCCAACCCAGCAACCATGCTCTACCCCTCGTCGGTTCCGTCACCAAACCTCCTCGACCAAGAAATAAAGGTAATGACGGTCTTCCATTGGACGGACCTTACCTGGCTTCTCCGCAAAGTCCTCGAATCGATCAATTCTGTTCGACGACTCCCAAAAGCCTCACATTCACACAGGTCAGGTCAGGTCAGGTAAGACGTTTCTTCAGTCTCGTAGGATTCATGACAAATGGGATCCTCCTCGATGCCTATCAATTTGAGGTGCCTTCTGAGAGCACAGTCGCCCGTCAGCGCCCCAATGATGCGGAGAAGCGCAGAACGACTTCTACCAAGAAGCCAGACAGTCTTGTTCCTGTCTGGCCTCCACACGAAATCTCTGGCCTGCCTACAGCCACCGACCGAGCTGCAGTGCTTCTCCATGGCCTCCACAATCCATTTATCTAGGGCGTCGGAGATCACCCTCCTACTCTTCCCTATAGCAGGCTCCCAGCCACAAAACGACCGCAGGGAACAAAGCCTAGCGAGGCCATTCGCCACCTCATTCCCCGAAGCGAAATACAGTCACCATCGAACTAATGTAATGTCTAACTATTCAAAAAGAGAGTAAACACCTCATTTTGTATCTAGCAAATATAGACTGTCAAAAGTCAAGCGTAGTTGGAATGCAATTTTGGAAAGTGTAAAATGTATAGTACGAGTAACTGAAGGCAGTGACTGAGGTATTAGATCGAGAAAGAAAGATGAAAAGTAAAATCTGATTTGACAAAATTTTTACCCGCCATATACAGCGGAAGTGCCAGACCTATTTTGTAAGACAATGGGCGAGTTCACCAGGCGCCAGCATATGTGAGTATTTGCATTCTTATGGCACAAATATTGACGAATGTCAACGTTTTGTCAACATTTTTTGACACAACAATGCAGCTGCTGGCAGCGTTGGCGCCTGATGAACTCGCCCATACCGTACGATTTAAGCCAATAAAGTAAGATAATAAAAACAAACGGCTGTTAAAAACAAAACTTTGAAAGTTCAAACTTTTCATTTAAAAAATATATAATGCAATTATAATGGGTTATCAAGCCTTTCTAATAAACTTTTACATGTTGTAAGTCTGGTTCAGAGTTGGCCATCGTCCAAACATCAGCACGCTGGCAAATAAATAAGTTAAACATTTGAACAATGAAAACGGGTAAGTTGATTTTCTTATTCCATCGTTCAAGGCCGAGCTTACCTCAATTCCAATCGGCTCGCTTCTCTGACCATTTGACTGCAGTAATAAACTTATGCAAGTGTTTTAATGATGCATACTGCAGTTTGTTTTTGGACGGTTGTACTAAACCATGGATCGCTAAAAACACTGGACAGATCGAAAACGAGTTTTCTGCATGTTTACTATAAAAACATACACGCCAACTTGAGGGAAATTAAGATAGAATTCACAACATACCTAGTTTTGTTTTTTACTTGAAACAATTTTCTTTTAAAAATTCGCATAAAGGTAACTACTGTCACTTTAGAGCTTCTTGAGACCATCAGTCGTACTAAATTTTACGTTTCTAGCTTAATGGGAAAGTCATCCATTTTTTTTATTCCCCCAAGAGGCCAAACGACACAAGACTGAAAATGTTCGAATGAGAAACAAAATTCATGAAATTTTATAGGCCAAAAAGAAGTTATTTTGGCTAAACCGAAAAGCACCAAAACATAGAAATAAGTCTTTCTTACCAAAACATATTGATTAGGCTAAATATATGAATAACATGTTTGTCATATGTGATTGTCAAATTTGAACATTAAGAGGCACTAACAAAATATTAAGATCAATGGAAGAGATCGTCACTTAGCCTTTGTGACCGCAATCTTTGAGATTAATTGTAACGCTCATATGTAATTATCCGGAGGATCCAGTCTAGGTTTATGTCCTTTATTACGTTCCACAGAATTGATAGGGGTTCGGGTTAGTACAGTACATAGATTATGGTTTCATCCGCTAATTGGCGAAATCTGCACAGTACTTCGTTTGCCAGACTCACTTGCTTATTGAATCGGCAGCGCCCTGTTAATATACCTACTATTATTAGCAAGGCAGTGCTGCTTCTTCCTAGTATGTCTTTTGTAAATTTAGACGAATGTTTTTTATGGACTGTCTCTGGCGATGTGAGTTTTTCCACTACACCAGTGCTTTGCCTCGGGTCCATTAAGTAATGGATTTCCTTATGTTCGACCTGACTAGCACATAACAGGTTCCGGACCAATCAGGCCCAAACACGCCTTTCTTGGCCAATTCGCCTGCCTTATCGTTCCCTATCCTCACCTGCTGAAGACCATGTTAGGTCACTTAATTTCACAGGAGCCCGACGAATTTTTAAACAATATTATTCATTTATTTACTACATACAAAATAAAACAGAAGAAAAACTGGAACCGTGGCATTGTATCTGAACGGGTTGTGTCTACACGCTCTGCCATTTTATAACGTCGTTAAGCTTTAGGTCTAATGTACCATGTGAGGTTGGGTATGTAAAACGTCCAAACCTTGCTTACAAAAGAAAAGGGTTGATGACGTGAAATGCAATCTACGCCGGCGATTGGCAATAGTCGCGGAACTGGCTGACGTTAAAGAAAACAGAGTACAATACAACAATGAAAACGATTCTACTTGGTAACAAAGCTATTAACCATTTTAACTAACCTAAAATGTAATACCGACAATTAAAAATGAAAGGTAGTGAAAACAAACAACATATTCATCTCCGTAAATAAAATATTTAACTGGTGAACACACAAAACAATTACTAATCATTTAACTTGTTTGCAGTTTTTTTTAACATACCTACCTCTACCCACTTCAATGAAACACCGATGTTATTTTTAGTACACATTTATATTTTTGGCGCGCAGTTATTATTTTTGATTTACAGTCTTATCCAAACAATTATTGTATCACTTACCCACATATGAAAAAAAAAATACATTTGTTGACGATGTTGTGTAACCGATAAGACTATACGTAATTCGTCCTTCTCAGATACGCACCCACGTTACAATTTTTTTAACAATATAAACAATATAAAGCAAACATAAAAAAATAGTTTACAATTGAATAGGTTTAAAACAAATTCATTGTCGATTCATTTATTTGTAATTTATAAACAATAGCTAATAGAAAGACTGTTGCATTTGAACGCATTTTCATTTGATCCTAGAACTTGAATACTAAACATTTTGTTTAATTTCAAATTTTGTGCGCGTGTGTTTGTGTGCGCGTGTGGGAGTTGCGTTTAGGCGCATACGCGTAGGTGCCTGCATGTACCACATACCAAATTTTAGGTTTTTTTTGCTCAATGGAAAATTTAGTTATAGTTAAAAAAATTCTGGATGCAGCAAGTGCGTTATGGTAGTGAATTTTCATTAAAATGTTTTTAATAACAAATATGTGTGTTTTTTTTTAAGAAAGCAGGCATCAAATTTGGTTACCAGTATAACCTATATAGTAAAAACAATGTGCCTTGTTTCATCAAAATAACTTTATTGTGTGAAAATGTACAAAAATTTCCAAAAGTAAACTTAAAGTGTTCCCGAAAAGAACACGTTTCTTGGTCAACCTTATAGGTTAATAGCAAATTTAGCTGTGCAAATATGAAACATTTTATCAAAATTCGCTACCATAACGCACTTTCTGCGTCCAGAATTTCTTTTTTTACAAACATGCATTATATTTCGATGGAAAATGCAAAACTGCAATAACATAAGGGGTGTTTGATTTAAAAAAATGGAAATTTGTATCACCAACGACTTATGGGCCATCCTGTGATTGTAGAAATATTATTTTAAGATGTAGCTCAAGACACCCTATAATTAATCTATACAAAAAAATTTCATATCTTATATAATAACTGATATATTGAGCTTTATTGATTTTTTACGAAAATTCGACAAAAACTATATACCATTAAACGATAAACTCTATAGCTAAGGCTACTGCCAAGCATCAGAGACAGGGTCTATTTGAAATAAATTTTCTGGGAATATTTTAGTAAAATGAAGGACAATGACGATTGAAACTAAGACTTTAGGGTTTGTAAAACATCCTTCTTGAGACATTTTATTTCTATAGCCCGTATTAGATTCAAGTTCTTTGCCTAAATGTTGCCAATTTTGACATTTTAAATCGCCACTTTGACGTTTTGAGGAAAACCCCAATTTATTTTTCTTTAAATGCCTATAACTTGTTTGTCTTTTGACCTACATAGCTAAATTTTGGTAGGTAACTTACGATGTAAACTTGCGTGCCAAATTTGGTTGCCCTTACTTTGTTAATTCCGGAGATATAAATTTTTTTCTAAAGAAAATACAAAATTTTCCTGGAAAACCTGGGCAGATTTTCCTGGCTAACGAACTCATCCAAGCCATTTGCAAAAGGAATTTTTTCACCAAATTTAATCAAAATCGGCCCATTATTTTTTGAGTTATCGGTGTGATACATACATATATATATATATATATATATATATATATATATATATATATATATATATATATATATATATATATATATATATATATATATATATATATATATATATATATATATATATATATATATATATATATATATATATATATACATATAAAAATTGAAACTGACCCCGGATATGTTTTCTGGAGGGCCTAATTAGCGCTCATTTGAAGAAATTTTTTCAAAATTCAAAAGTCGGGATCTCCTCATTGGTGAATTTTTTTTAAGAAAATTCACTAAAAATATTACGCCAAAGGACATAAAACTAAAAGATCTACTTCAATTTTATTGATCAAAGAACAGCTGTTATTGGCTGAAAAGCCTCGAAAAAACTATTTAAAAAAGTTATGTACCACAAAACGAAAAAGTACTATTATTCTTTACTAAGTGAAAATTGGAACCTGTGACGAGCACTGATAAGTACACTTGGAGAACCCAAATCACCAAAACACTTCTTTTTAAAGACCTGACGATCGTTTCACTAACAAGATTAGCGTCATCATAGGGCGAAAAAGTAGAATGTTTCATCCTCTGATGATGCTTGTTAGTGAAACGATCGTCATGCCTTTAAACCGATGTGTTGTGGTGATTTGAGTTCTCCAAGTGTACTTATACTACTATCATTTATTAATATTAATTATTCGCTGCAAATATCACAAATAGGTTATAAACATGCGCTTGTGCGGAGATGTGATTGTGACAGGTTAATTCATAAATTGACACTAACACCTTGAGTTTTAGCGTATTTTCATAAAAAAAATTTAGCATATAGAGAGGTAACAACTTTCGATTTTTCAAATTTTTTTTCAAATAAACGCGAATTGAAGTTTCTAAAAGCCATATCCGTGGCCAGTCAGACTATATATATATATATATATATATATATATATATATATATATATATATATATATATATATATATATATATATATATATATATATATATATATATATATATATATATATGATTGCGCAAGAATACGTTACCACAAGACATATTTTGCTGAGGTTTTTTTTTGGAGCACCATAATCTAAATTACTTTTTATTACCTACGCAAACCTTGAACATTTCTATCTTGACATAGACGCTGGTGAGGCCCAACTCAAGCATTAAGAATTTCTCGGGAAATGCATTTGTGATATTACAAAAATATATCTTCTAAACGAATTTCAAAAACGAAAGGCAATGTACAGGGAATCAAAGGCTCCTTTCAATGCGCTATCACATGACTCCTATTCCCATTTGAAAAAAATTTAGGAAAGACACCCCCGCTTAGGAGGGTAAAATTTGGGCTATACTTTTTGCGTCAAAAGTTGTCCCCGGCACAAGCAAACTTGACGTGTCTTAGGTTTTTTTCGACAAAATCTTTTCCTGACAGTTATGGCTGCCAGCTCGTTTTCAATGGGCCACCTGTATATAGATATACCTACATATATATGGTTTGCGAGCGGGGCTTCTACGCTACGCTGAGAATTTGTTTCCATATTTTTTACACGTCGCTTTATTTCGATGACTATGGCCAATCACCGACGCCAGGGAACTGTTTCACCTCACTATCCTAAAAAATTGCTGTGAACCTCTTGATTTCTGTACGGAGGGTAGAGATCTTTAACGTGCCCAACTTCGCATGGCACACGGTACCGGAGGCGTTACGCACCCTCCGAAGAGCGGAATGCGCAGACAATCGACTTGTTCAACACAATAACACAACGTGGATTTATGTTAACTTACAGTATGTAATAAAAAATGATTTGACGCTTCTGCTGGGAATCGAACCCAGGAACTTTGGGTCCACAGGCACAAGTACTTGTCACTGGACCAAAGAGGCTGCTTAACCTAGATCCTTCTGGTTTCATTTTACACAAGAAAATTCTTTGTATGAAAAGTTGCAAATTTTATTCTTGAAAATGCCAGTTTACTGACCACAGGTAAAAATAAAAATGTTTGCTTGTTTAGAGTAACGTCTAATATTTTAATTACCTTGCAATTTAAAATTTAATAACTGTTCAACTCTTTTAAATAAAAACGATTTTAGCTGCCATAATGTATTCGCTGAGTTAGGTTTTTATATTTTACTCCTTTTCAGTTCCCGAAATATTTTTTCTCTAATATATTACATTAAGTAAATTCTTTTATCATACCAAACTTTTGAATGTGCGTGTTTAAAAAGCAAAAAAGGCCTGGACGCAGCAAGTACGTTATGGTAGTGAATTTTCATAAAAATGATCTGGCACAAAATATTTTTTCTTTTAATCCAGAGATCTAAATTTTGGCATATAGTTTTTCTTTTACAACAGTAACCTACTTACCAAATTCGATTAGCATAGCTGTTTTATATTCGGAGAAAAAACTTTTTACGAAAGAAAATTCAAAATTTTCCCGGAAAACCTGGTCCGATTTTCTTGGATAATGAACTTATCCAAGCCATTTACAAAAGGAAGGTACCTGCCAACTTTTATCAAAATCGATCCATTATTTTTGAGTTATCCATGAGACACACACGCGCGCGCGCACTTACACACGCACGCACCCACACACGCACACGCACGCACCCACAAGGTGATTCTGAGAGGCGCACATAGCATGACCATATTATCTTTTCTTTAACCTACCCACGACGCCAGGGAGCAGTTTCATCTCACTATACTGGAACTTTTGCCAAACCTTTCCCTTTTTGTAGGGAGGATAGGGATCTTTAACGTAGCCAACATCGCATGGTACACGGGACCAACTACTTGCGCTCGCTCCGAGGAACGTACATACATTCAACTTGTTCAAACACAATGCCACAACCTCGCTTGATGTTAATTTAGAGTATGTACTGACGCTTCTGTCGGAAATCGAATCCAGCAACTTTGGGTCCAGAGGCACACGTCCTTACCACTGCACTGCCCCCGTTACTGAGACAGAGGATGTTCATTTGATTTCTGTGAAACCGTTGTTTTCACATTGTTGAATCCCTCAATATATAACTTCAGAACTTGCAGCTATATTACTTCCATCGTACTTATCAAAAACATATTTAAATAAATTCTAAAATCCAGGACCGGGCTCAACAAAAATTAACTTTTTATTGCTTCAAAAATAACACCTGTATATTGCCATTTGCAATATCTGATGCAAGAATATAAAAAAAACAGAGAAAACAGCTAACATATCCAGATATTGTAGCTGTTACACTTTTATAGCGTTTATAGCGAATTCTGTTTCCAGTTCAATTTGTTTTTTGTTAATTTAGAAATCCCCTGTTCAAAGAAACTAAAAGTTTATAATATTTGTAAGCCCTTTTCTTCCTACGTTGTACAGTTGTCAGACTGTCTTGCTTTCTTTCTCACAAGAGATACACCAGCCCTAGACCCATCACAATGAACAACCAAGTTATTCAAAGTAATGAGTCCTTTTCTCCTGTTGGCATTTCTGTGGATCGAAATCTTAATTGGCACCAACATGTCACATCAGCTGCAGAAGCGGCTGCTAAGAAATTAGGTTTCCTCTTCCGGGCTCGCAAATACTTTTCACCAGCTAATCTCTATACCCTATATACTTCACAAATAAGGCCAAACCTCGAATACTGCTCCCACATCTGGTGTGCCGCTGCCGCTTCTACACTCGCTATCCTGGACTCCATTCAAAAGAGAGCTATACGTCTCATCGGTGACCCTACCCTCACCCAAAGGCTGCCATCCCTTGCCCACCGACGTGCCGTTGGTGACCTCTCTCTCTTTTATAGATATCTGCACGGGCACTGCTCAGAGGAGCTTTCCTCCATAGTTCCCCCACCTGCTGCCCCCAACAGATCTACCAGGGGAACAGAGCGAATGCACCCTTACTGTCCAGGTCACCAGACATAGAACGTCTTGTTATGCCCGCTCTTTTGTCCCGAGGACTTCCAAGTTGTGGAATTCCTTGCCGGCACATGTTTTTCCTTCTCCTCCGAACCTCCAAACCTTCAAGTCCAGAATTAACAAGCTGCCTCTTTCCTCCTTGTCAACACCCACGGTACAATAGTATTTGGGCTGTGAGCAGACAGCATTTGTAATGAGACTTTGTCGATCTTTGTTCCTCACAACAACGGTTTAGTCTTTGAACAAAATATTCCTTTGTATTTGAGAGCTGTACACACTCGTCTTCAAATACACTCATAAGTAATAATCACAAGGATTCAAATAGAGCCTTCTCGAAGGCGAGTTGTGCCGGCCACCTCGTCCCCGCCGCCTCCCAGGATAAGCATGCTTGAAGAATGATACAACTGGCAATAAAGTGGTAGAGCGTAGTCATTTCGGAAATCAATCGAACGTATGTTGACATTTCACAATAAAGTAGGTAAAACATTCACCAAAAAATTCAAATAATTGACAGTCAACCTAGAGGCAAGCACAGGGGGGCAGATCAGACGGTTGTATTGTGTATCCTTATTCTAATAGAATCGGAGTTCTAGTTGGTATGCCCACAGATGATTTTTTGTTATTATAAATGACATCTTTAGTTAAATGTGCCACATCAGTGAACAATCTGGTACAAAATTGTTGGGCTGTGTAAAATCAAACGACGTAATGTAAAGACCCAGATACACAGCCCATAAGGCGAGGCTGGCTCGCGGACCGGTGTCCCAGTCAGTTACACATGCCGTGTAGCCGGTGTGACTCGCGGGCCGGGATATAACCAGCCTAGGATCCACCAGTGTGTAGATGAACTTGAACATCCTCATAGGAATTAAACTTAGGGTATTGCTAACAAGTCAGTGAATCTTGAATCTTTTCAGATATAACGTACATTTAAAACTGAAAGGACAAGTTTGAGGAGTAAAAAAATCTAGACGATAAGACACGCCGTGTAGAACCCCTGACGTGTAATTACGACACATAAACAAAAATAGCTATAGGTTCGTGGAATAGCAATCCACAGGCCGTCTAGCTGGGACTTAACTCGGATAGCTTCATCACCAGCCTTGAGTTGTTACATTTAATGGAGGGTGGGGTGGTGGTGGGGATTTAAACGTATACAAATTGTGTTTATGGAGTTTTACTGACAGTGTATTAAATAATTTCCAAGTAAAAACTAATTTCCCCGTACTCGTATGGCGCATTTTCAGCCATTTCGATATTGATGTTTTCTACATCTGGAACTTGTGCGGTATATCTTGAGAAAACAACAATGTTCTCTGGCGTATCAGTATATGTTGCGAAATTTGCGATGATCGGAACCTCAACCTCTGAGAAAATGCCGTAGGTACTCCTGTACTGCAGCTGGTTTATTCCTATTGCAGTAACCATATACAAAAATCATATCTGCACATTTTTCACTATTATACTGGTGACAGGATTGAATTTGAGTTAAAACTTTTTGAAAGATAAAACAAACAAACACAAAAACCAGATAACTGTGCAGTAAACAACAATAACTAAATATTAAACAAACCGACACATCTAAACTCTATATAACATCAACTGTGAATGATTATTATCAAATAATTTTAGTTGCACTGACAGTTACAGTTTAACAACACTTGGTTACTATGACCACGATGTCAAAATGCATCTGTCTCATAAGTAATTCGATGTGTAATATTTGTTGATGTTCAATGTTGGATGGAATACTAGCTTTTAATTGTTGTTGCAGTAATTCCGAATGAAAATAATAATAGTGCTGGCAATGACACCATCAGAACAAGTTTTCCAAGGGTGTTGCGCAATAGGCCATGGATTTTCTGAAATAGGTTCTCAGATTTTCAAACTATAATTTTCAACCGACTAACACTAGATCCACTTAGCACTTATGACAGACTACCACATATCGCTCATACCGGACATGTCTGCCACTAAAAACTTAACAAGATTGATTAAATGTTAATAAAAAAAATTCAGCTGAAGACAACAATTTATGAATGCTACACGATCTGCGTATTTTAGCTCAGTTTTCTGCCAGCTTTTCGATTCTAGCATCAGAACTTGTAAGACAATACAATATGGAATTTTTGTAGAGCCCGGTCCTGAATTTCAGGATTTCTTTTAAAATGCTTTTAACAAGTACGATGACAGTAACAGGACTACAAAATCTGATGTCTGCAGAGTGAATTAAAAGTTATCTCAAATGTTTTACGGAAATCAGCAGAATCTCACTAATGAGGACATCAGAATCAGCATGTATAAATGCGAGTACATCACCCGGTGCCGAATCAATGAGAAGACTACCACATTGCAATTCAGAATGGCTAGCACACCACGGTTTATAAACTCTGTTAAGTTAATTCCCTTTGTAGATGCCTTCATTTTACTTCCACATCATCACAACGTGTGGACATTAAATCGGCGGCAAAAATTTCGAATTTGGTTTTTGCTTAAACGTAAAAGTATCAAAACATATATAAAAACCACGATACCTTTAGAACGAATTGAGATATCGTCTTCAAATTTGGTATACAGTTAGCACTCGACAAACGAACGGTTCGGATGGTTTTTGGGTAAAATCGCTTTAGAGGGTAGGGGATAAATCGGGGGTGATTTGGTGAAAATTGACATTTATTCAGTAAAATTTGAGTAATAGTATAGTTTTAGGGTTTACTTATTATAAAACTTTTAATTTCATCAAACATCTGGTATTCTGTACCGAAATTAAATTAGGCGTTGAATGTGTGGGGGTGGAATATTGTTGACAAAAATTTCGATTTTTTTTTTGCTAAAACGGCGCAAGAAGTCTCAAAACATATAGAAAACTTGATTCTGGAGCGATATTTTTTTTGTCCGTCGGTGGGTCTGTCGTCTGTCGGCATGTACGTCTGTCTGTTAATAGACGCAATAATCTTCTAACGAATTGAGATACCATCTACAAATTTGGTATCCAGTTAGCACCCGACAAAGGAAAGCTTCGAATTGTTTTTGGGTAAGATCGCTTCAGGGGGGTAGGGCATAAAGAAGGGGTGATTTTGGTGAAAATTTACATTTTTTTCAATAAAACTCGAGTAATATACCGTTTAAAAGTTTATGGGTACAGGAATGCAAATATTTTCTTTGTGGTAAAGTCATGAGCTCACAATTCATTCCGTGAATGTCTTTCTGAGAGAATAAATGATCACAGCTATGTGGTAGTTATGATTCAATTTACAACACTATTTTGACTTAAAATTATTTAAATAACGTCGTCACCATAAAAAAATGAAAACTAAAATATTACTTCTGCAAAAATAGTTGATACGCCACTGAATGTGAATCAAGCAATCCAAATAAAATAAATATTCAATTCATCTTCTAACGAGGTCAACTTTGCTGCTGTCAACTTTGACAACTGTCAAGTAATAAATCGAGTGATGGTAAATTAGATGTATCTAAAAGGTGTGTTTTTATAATTATTATATAAACGAAATAATAAACATCAACGTGACACAGGTGTAAGACAAAAACTTTGATTATAAAATAACTGTGTTCTAAGAGGAGACAAGTTCTTTTTAGCATGTCGATTATTTTTGTACAATGTTTTGCCTTATTTATTGACCGAAACGACAATTACCACTTCTCAACAGGCATTTTAGCTTTGGCGCCAACATAACTAACTAAAGCCAAAAACCTCGCTTATAAATATCTTACAGAGAAAAATATATATAACTTAGAAAAAAATCTGTCTACATGATGACATAAGCTGTTTCTACAGTTATGCATAAAAGTACTCCAATGAAATCTGTTATATTATTAGTGAATTTTCTTTAAAAAAATCACTAATCAGGAGATCCCGACTTTTGAATTTTCAAAAAATTTCTTTAAATGAGCGCTAATTGGGTCCCCCAGAACACATATCGGGGGCCAGTTTCAATTATATATATATATATATATATATATATATATATATATATATATATATATATATATATATATATATATATATATATATATATATATATATATATATGTGGTATATGGTATCACACCGATAACTCCAAAAATAATGGGCCGATTTTGATTAAATTTGGTGAATAAATTCCTTTTGCAAATGGCTTGGATATGTTCGTTAGCCAGGAAAATCTGCCCAGGTTTTCCCGGAAAATTTTGTGTTTTCTTTCTAAAAAATTTATATCTCCGGAATTAACAAAGTAAGGGCAACCAAAATTGGTACGCAGGTTTATATCCTTATAGGTATGTCACCTGCTAAAATTTAGCTATGTAGGTCAAAAGACAAAAAAGTTATAGGCATTTAAAGAAAAATCAATTGGGGTTTTCCTCAAAACGTCAAAGTTGCGATTTAAAACGTCAAAATGGGCAACATTTAGGCAAATAACTTGAATCTAATACGGGCTATGGAAATCAAATGTCTCAAGAAGGATGTTTTACAAACCCTGTTTCTTAGTCTTAGTTTCAACCGTGATTGTTCTTCATTTTACTAAAATGTTTCCAGAAAATTCATTTCAAATAGACGCTTTCTCTGATGCTTGGCAGTAGTCTTAGCTATAGAGTTACTTGTTTAATGGTATATAATTTCTGTCGAATTTACGTAAAAAATCAATAAAGCTCAATATATCCGTTATTATACAATATATGAAAAAAATTTGTATATATTAATTATAGGGTGTCTTGAGCTACATCTTAAAAAAAATATTTCTACAATCACAGGGTGGCCCATGATACAATTTTTTTAAAATCAAACACGCCTTATGTTATTGCATTTTTGCATTTTCCATCGAAATATAATGCATGTTTGTAAGAAAAGAAATTCTGGATGCAGCAAGTGCGTTATGGTAGCGAATTTTGGTCAAATGCCATCATATTTGAAGCCCAATTTGCTTTTAACCTATAAGGTTGACCAAGAAACGAGTTTTTCCGGGAACACTTTAAGTTTACTTTTGGAAATTTTTGTACATTTTCACACAATAAAGTTATTTTTATGAAACATGGCACATTCTTTCTACTATATAGGTTATACTGGTAACCAAAATTGATGTCTGCTTTCTTAAAAAGAAAACACACATATTTGCAATAAAAACATTTTTATGAAAATTCACTACCATAACGCACTTGCTGCGTCCAGAGTTTTTTTATAAATTTCAACAAATTTTATCTACAGTATTTTACATTTAAGAAAAACATAAAACAACAAACACAATAAATATACATACATACATACATACATACATACATACATACATACATACATACATACATACATATCTCTCTCTCTCTCTCTCTCTCTCTCTCTCTCTCTCTCTCTCTCTCTCTCTCTCTCTCTGTGTGTGTGTGTGTGTGTGTGTGTGTGTGTGTGTGTGTGTGTGTGTGTGTGTGTGATATTTTTAACTGGATGTAATGCACCTGCAGTTAACATTACAATTCAATACCTTAGTTCCAAAGTTTGCACCTGTTTATCTCTTTTTACAGAAATAGGACGTGTGTGTTTGATGATATGACTAAAGAGTTGAAGACTGTTCAAAACTGGCCAGACTTATCAAAATTTTGATAATACTTAACCCAACCGAATATTTGATATCTGTAAAGAAAAACACCTGTATTGTATTGTTTCTTTAACGGTCCACGACTAGGGCCGATCATCGACGCCAGGGAGAAGTGTCACCATACCAGCTTGGAAATAATGGTGATCGCCTGTATTCGGTAAGCAGCATGTCTTGACATAGCATGTTGGAGGAAAACATAAGGCTGAAGAACCGGACCAAAAACTCGTGTCGTGATAACCTTCGAATTCGGCTTGACAAGTGACAGGATTCTGGTATCATATCTATATGTCAAAAAACTACAGATGCGCCATCCAAATTTTTTCAGTGCACCACACGCGTTCAGTAACGTAGAACCAGACTAAGCCTGGAATTATTGGGTTCTATAACTCAACTAATGCCGGAGTTGATCGGCACTTGACCAACAGTGTACCATGTCTTACTGCCAAAGAAAGCGGACAAGGCGCTGGCGTATGTCAATTTTCTGTGCAACGTTGGTGATCTCAAGGACAACAGGCATGTCTTGCTAAAAGCATCTCAAATCAACGCCCAAATGTGTCGTCCGCAAATCAACATTTTGTTGGGAAAGTAAAAAAAAATGAACTCCAATGGCTCTTAAGAGACTTGAGCAACATAATCCGAAATGTGCTGGGCGAGAGGGATGACAATGAAGGCGATATGCAAGTTGTAGCAGCAACACTGCCAATAAGGCGATACGAAATATGTTATGTCTGCCCAAGAAAAAGACAGAAATGTGAAACCATCATGCATGATTTAAGTTTTTCTGCAAAGACCATCCTCAGTCAGTGAAAAAAGCTTGAATCATTTCTATTATTATGACTTTAGCCTGAAGAGCTTTCAGAATTTAACAAAAGGGAACATTCACTCATCCCAGGTATCTAGGATACCAACGGGAATGAGCTCAGATGTGGCCCTTTATAAGCTGTTGCGCTCTGAACGACCACACTTGAATTCCTCGTTTCTCACAAACCTCCGCACAATGTGGGTTGTTGCGAAGATTATCGAATTCTGCATAGTCTTGTAAAAGTGTTCTCCAAGGCACAGTCTCTAAATGTTGTCTGGAATATTCTTAGGAATCACACCAGTTGACATTATTATCGGGATCACTCGGGCAGTATCTCTTCACTTCCAGCTCAAGGTCTCTGTACTTGATCTTGTCGGTGTACATACTTTGTCTCTAAATTATTGCAATTTGGAATGGCCGCATCAACGATGGTCACTTGTTTGCAAGACTTATCCACTATTATTATATCTCGCCTGTTATGGGCCACTCGTTGGTCTGTAAGCACTGTCCGAACCCGGTACACCCTGTATCCCGAGTTCTATGGAACACTTTCAAGAATATATCTATAGTAGGGAACCTCACTAAGATGTTAATAAAGTCCACTACTACTACAATGTCACCCTTGCTCTTATACAAAATGTACTATCTTGGGGACAATGTGGGCATGTTAGGATGTATGAAGACACGAAGACGAAAACGGGATGCGGAAAGAAATTTTGTTTGGTATGAACGTTTGAAGCTTGTGACATTTGGATCCTGTCAAGCTGTTTTGGATATTATATATAAAATTACGTTATTGTACAGTACAAGGCTTTGACTTAATATTTCATCGTATCGTATAATTTAAACTACAAACCAATAAGTGACGTCCGGAGTTCTCTGGAACACGTTCAGGGGTGTATCTATAGTAGGGCACCTTACTAAGCTGGTAATAAAGTCCACTACTACTACAATGTCACCTATGCTCTTATACAAAATATACTATCTTGGGGACAATAAACCAATAAGTGACGTCAGTGGTAACCGAGATAGTTACCTAACCATGTTTAATAACAAATAACCTAAAGGTGGACAGAATATTCTCAACATTTGGGAAGTTCAACGTGGTAAACGTACCAATTAAATAACTCATATTACAATAATTAAAGTATGAGGATGTAAGTACAGCACCTAAGTGCATAACAACGTCCAAGTGAATGTTATGTGCAATTTAAATTGTCAGTGATATAACGCGTTCAAGTGCATGGGATGTTTTTCTCACACACCTAAATTAAAGCACAATTTTAGAACGGAGATTACAAAGAATCTGTCATCGTTGTTTTATTTTCAGTTTTCAAGTATTTTCTCTAAACACAAAATGTTTGTATAAAATTTAAATATTTTCAGATTCAAATGTATGTACTTATAACCAGAAACGCTATGCTACAAATGTAATGCATTTATCTTCGCTTAAAAAGACGTGTTTAAAAATAAAGTGTTTTAGATTATTATGATTCCGCATTCATGAAGCTATCAAAAATACTATTTTTTTAAAATAATATTTAAAATAAATGATTATTAATTTTGACAAATGGTTAGTGTTATATCATGTGTCACTAATCATTATTGTTATTCTTGTTATGAGAACAACAGTAGCAAGCCAAATAAATGTGACACCCCGTATGATACTGCTTGATTACACTAAAAAAGTACTACCGCAGCAAGTGCGTTATGGCAGCGAATGTACATAAGACTACTACTATTACAACCACTACCCGTCACGAAATTCACATTTAGCGGTAGGCACACCACAAAGCCTATGCTAATTCCTGAATTGTATCGCTTACAGCTCAAAAATAACTGAGTGGCCTCCAAACAAGAAAGCTTCCTTGTTCCCAAAGTTTTCCTTTGAGCAGTAAGCTATACAATTCAGACATTTCTCTCCAGATATTGTGTATACATTAGTTATGTTACAAGCATAGGTGGAAAATGTCGATAAGTAACATTATGACATTGAGCCACCCAAAAAGTTTGCTGAACTTTCTATCATTTTCTTACAAAAGGGTTAGAGAAAATATTTAAGGGTAACGACTTGAGAGTTGTTTATAAAGTTGATAATTTTTTTTTTTTAGGCCTATAGTGCGGATACTATTGACTTCCGACAAAAATCTGGCATGTATCAAATATCTCGTAACAGTTGTGAGAAAATCTATATTGGGCAAACGCGGAGACCATTAGCAACAAGATTCAAAAAGCATGTAGCTCATTTCAGATTCAATACAGCAGAAAAATCTAGCGTTGCTCAACATATGAATGACTGGACATAAGGTAGGCATTAGTAATCTGAAGTTATTGAAAGTAACCACGAATTATCGCAGGTAGATGCTTTGGAAAGTTTAGAAATCCGCAAAGTCAATCCATAAAATTTAACGAATTCAGACATGACTCCAGTCAATTTAACACTTTTTGAAACGGCGCGAAATAATCCGAAATCAAATTTTCAACATCGACACGACAACTGGTTAGGCGTATCCACTGACACACCAATAGTCCTTGGATTATGTCACCCAGTGTTACGTCATTCGGTGCTGAGATATCCAATGTTGCATCATGTGGTGTTGCATCATCAGGTATTTCATCATCCGATACATCACCGGTATTGCATCGCCGATATTACATCATTTGTAGTGTAGACAATTTAGGTATACAAATAGGATAATTTTGCCCATACAGTTTAGCGATAGCTACTGATGAAGACAACGTCGTTGTCGAAATACGTATCTAGCGCCTAACTGTTATTATTTTGTGGTTTTTGGGGATGATTTTGTTTTAGTTTCTGCAGTGTCCAACATCGGTCTTTTAAAATAATATGAAACGACGAGTTTCTAAGCTTTTCAGTATTTCTCAGTCTCCCAATCGCTACTCATAAGGGTCTTTTATGAATTCTCTAATTTTTCCCAAAAACTCTATATTGCTGCTTGACCATGGCCAAGTTTATAAGGTTCACAAAGGGTAAGTAGAAACCAGCAACTACGGGTTTGTTGATTTATGACTACCCTCTTACAGCACTGGCCTAACTTCATCAGCCTATTATCCTTTGCCCAAGCTTAAGAAACACTTGCAAGGACGTCGATTTCTTTCAGCCAAAGGTCCAACGCAGACCATTTCCGACTTTTTTGACGAATTACGGAAAGAAAACGTTTTGGCAGGTATTCCGTTATTGGAGAAATGTTGAATTAAGAAGAATGTAACTGTTAAAGGTTCATATTTGAAAAAAATAAAACATAAGTTCCTTAAGTCTAATCTTTCCTGGTTATATTTGGTATATTAAACGAATTCTATTAAGAACCGGCCAAAATAATCTCGTCGACAAAAAATACATAAAAAAATAATTTCCAACAAAAATAATTATCAGGACTTTTTATTATTTCTGGTGAAACCTGTCAGAAGTGACAGTTTTTCCTTTAAGTCAGTTTAAATTATCGTCTGTTGTACTATTCTCATCATGACTAGTCTCAAAGGAATCAAACCAGTAAATAAAATTTGTCCCGGGTATCTGACCATCGTGGCCGCCAAACCAGGTTTCTTCCATGTCGGACGAAGTAAGCAAGAAAAAGAAGTCAAGCGTGTATTCAAAATCCGCAATGATGACGACTGGGTATCAGATAATAGCTCGATTGAAAATGCGGTACATGAACGTAATCAAGGAACATTTGAAATACACGTCAATAATGCTCAATTAAGTGATGATTGTCTCCGGTAAGTCTACATATTACTAACTAAAGGTTTTTTTTAGGTTTCACTTTTATTCTCTGTTGATTTATAGTAGATTAGATTAGACGTGACTGGTGCGCAGGCATGTAGCATTTTATTCTCACAGCAGTAAAAATCTATTGCTAGTTTTCCAAATAGTGTAGTAAAGTTTTCTTAACATTGTGGCTTTATCTAGGCTTTGTGGTTGATTGAGCAAAAACTTACTTCTTATGATTGTAATAAGCATCTTGTTTAAACCAATGTTGCACTTGTAAAACAATATATTCACAGCCCTTTTTCTTTCTTTGGGAGAAACTGAAAACTCCTTCCAGAGTTTGGCCAATTTTTTTAGTCGACCTCTGAGGACAACGACTAGTGAGAAGGTAACTGACTGCCCTTAAGTCACACCGACCCACTCTTGTTAGCAGTGTTGTTTTATTCTTAGTATTTGCAAATATAGCTTTCGCATATCTCACGATAAGAAAGGCCGAATGCGGGTACAGGTTTTAGAATAAAGGACACTCATCAGCAGTCCTTGCCAGAAAGTATGCTGTATCACTTTTAACGATACCTATACATCAACTGCAATGTCATCTGTTACCATTATGGATCTGGTAAGTGGAATTTTGCGCACCATGTAAAATTGACGTCGATGTCTTTTTTTATGAATTCAGAAGACTCTTCTACGTGCATTATTAGCCCACAAACAAAAAGCTGACCCTACTTCACTTCAGGTGTCATCGAGCTGATTCTTGGCATGATTCTAGATGGAATGGCAAGATGGGTCATTACGACTCTAGCAGATAATTCCTAATTCTGTATCCAATCAACCTTCATGGTTAGCTGTAAATCCGTTGCTGCCAACCATTATTGTCAGATTACAATGGTAGTGTTAAAACTATCCCCAAGGCCATTAGATCTTAGAAGCCGCCCTTCGCCATCTGTGCCGTCTTTCTTGTAGCTTTCCGACACCGCGTCTTCTAGACAGCCTGCTTCGAATTTCCCTAAAGAATGTCCCAGCCTTCTGAAGGCATATTATCCTACCTTGTTAATTGGCGATAAGCAGCATGCCCAAGAAACATAATAAACGTGAAAAAAAGTTAACATATTTTGTTGATAACTTTAAAAAACTTTGATAGTTAATGTATTCCGATAAATTTAAGTGCAGGTGCGTATGTGGTTGTTTTCTAGTTAACTAAATGTAATTGTATTTATATTAGGTACGTCAAGAAAGAACTTGGTCCCCACGCCACCGTCAAAGTTGTCTGGAAATTTCTGGACCACGATAAAACTAATACCCCCTTAGAACCATCATCCAATGTAAATATTATATTTGATAGCGTTTTTATTTATAAGGTTTCCATATCTGTAGAATTTGCAGAAGCTATGAAAAGAAAGAAGATTAATTTTGAGTTGGTGGCTGCCAACGATTCCGAGCAAATTATCCTGGGAAAAGGAAGGACTGATTTTAATAAGGTTTTACATGAACCAAACGTTAAGCATAGGCACAAGATTGAGCTGTACGACTATTACAGGGCACGTCAAAAAGGAGAGAAACCTAAGCCAACAGCCAGTTTAGAAATATACTTCAAACTTTCTTGTGATGCAAGAAAACTTCACAACGCCGTGAAAAAATTAAGTTTTACAGGTGAACAATTAATACCAAACCTTTTAAACATCCAGAGTTTGTTTGAGATGGCTATAGCGGAAAGTAAAAGTCGTACTATGGAATGTGAGCAAAGCAAATCAATTCTGGCTACAGAATCAGAAATTAACAACTTTGAGGAAGCTTTAGACCTTGTGTTAACCAGAAACAAAGCTTTAAGAACCACTCAGTCTGAAATTTCCAATGAACTTAAAGACAGGACACAATGGTTACGAGTAGAGGCTGACTGGAGACGAACTCTGCAGGAACACGCAATTTTGAGTGGAAAAAACCCACACGATATTAAATGGAGACAATGGAGAGATGATTTCACAGCCAACGTAAGTATCAGGACTTACCCCGATTTTCCGCCAACATTTAAACCGATTTTTACGATAGCTGTTGTCAAGATGATACTTTTTGAAGACTCGCCACCAATGCAAAACGAAACTATGACACAGTTTTACATAGAGTATTCATTTCTCGGTTACGAAGGTCCAGACATGGAAACACCGGAATCCCTACCCAAAAGTGACGAAGATGCGGGGTTCGACTTTAATTTTGTTAAACACTTTGGCATAGATCTTCACAAGCATCCTAAACACTGCCGTGACTTATCAGAATTCATCAAAAAAGGTGGAAAATTGACATTCAACATCATTAGTGAGCCCGAAGAAGATGAAAGTGTGCCTATACAGACGTGCGAATTAGTTGGATTCTGTCAAGTAAGTCTTTTTGAAACTGTTCAGTTAGAAGCCGACTCTGCTGCCTATTGGTTTGACATTATGAACGTACATGATCCAGATCAAGTAATTGGTTACCTTAAAGTTCAACTAGATGGTATACAAGCAACGAGAAGAATGGCGCTTCAGGTTTTAGCACCGGCTACTTATAAAATAGTTCAATAATGATATTTGTGTGAAACTAAACAGATTGCTAGTAACAGTTTTGATTTGTTCTTGTAATGTTTGCTTAAGGTCTAAAATAAAATAGCATGTTTAAACCTTTTCTAGATTGGCGATCAGTATTTAGGGTTTATGGTACTTCAACAACAATTATTTTCACAAAAGATAAGACAGGCTCTATTAACATTTTAGAGACACTGTATTATTTTAAAACAGAACATTGTTTCTGATTATGTTTTAAAGAATATAAACTGTCACGAGAGGAATATACTTCTCAAATTTCGAATATTTTAAACCTGTTTAATACCAAAATGTTTAATCTGCGGATTTAGTTTGAAAATTACTAAGCCTACTTTTATAAAAAAAAGTACCAATAGGTATTTCAGAATGTTGAAGAGTAACACAAAAACAAGCGTATTATGGCGGTCATTTTTTATAAAAGTATTTCATAACACGAAAAAGAAAATATGTAATTAGTTTCTGAAATACAAATCTGTTTATTGTTATCATTTCTTATCAGAAATAAAACAGTAGTATCGAACAATTCATTGCAATTGGTCGACTCTTACTGGGTGTTGGGATTTTTTGGAAAGTCAGTATATATCAAACACAATACGTCTAAATATACAGTGTGTCCCAAAGTGGATGGGAACGTATTGCTATCTCCGTTATTATTAGAGATAGGGAGACAGTTAAATTAGCAATGCTTTGTAGCATTTCATGCTCCTTCCAAATATGACTTGTATTTTGCCCTGCCTCTTTTCGTTTCCGAGTTATTTTGAAGAAACGACAGTACCCTGAGACGACTGTACAAATTGTTCGTTAATGTATATGTTGAACATTATGGGGCCAATGACTGTGCCTTGTGGAGCTCCATATTCTATGAAAGAAAGAATGAATGAAATGAATGAATTCTATGAAAGAATGAAGAAAGAAATAATGCCGTCTGACAGGTTTTAAAAGAAAACCCTCCGCAATATGTTCGGTTTTATGGTGAACAAATTGACGTTCCAAAAAGTACGGTACACAGTGTATTAAAACAAAGTCATTACCATCCATACAAACCTACAATCGTACAAGGCTTAAATATTGACGATTACCCCAAGCGCCTTAATTCTGCAGATGGTATCAAGGACAGCCAGCAAGATGAAAACTTTCATTTGAAAATAATATGGACTGATGAATCCAGATTTACAAATTGTGGTGTATAATCGCCTTAATATGCATTATTGGGCAAATGAAAATCCCTATCTAAAGGAAGAAAGACGACTGCAAGACAGATTTGGTATTAATGTTTGGTGCGGCTTATTAGGTAAAAACCTGTTATTTTTATTTGTAGACTAGACAGTTAAATTTAAAAAATTCAGGTAACTTCATTGTTGGTCCGTTCTTTTTTGAAAATAATTTAACTGGGGAAAGGTATCTTAATCTATTGAGAAATGATATCTTACCAACAATTAGAAGAGTTCATGATAATTTAGAGATTTTGTACCAACAAGACGGTTGTCCAGCTCACAATGCTAGGATCGTCAAAGAATTTTTGTAAAAAAATTTTAATAATCGTGTCATTTGTAACGATGGGCCGGTTCATTGGTGTGCTCGAAGTCCTGATATTTTCATTTTTGGGGTACTCTGAAGAATGATGTGATAAATTCGATCCACTACAAAATATCAATGAATTACGAAACGGAATCACGGACGCTATAAATCATATTAACCAAAACACCCTCACCAGAAATTGTAGGCACGTTTCAAAAAGGTGTATAAAGTGAATTGAACAAAACGGTGGCCATATTGAACAATTTTCTATTTAGTGTATTTTTAAATTTCTATTTTATTATTTGTTGAGTTCTCGTTGAGTTCCGTTTCTAATTGTGTTGTTTTGTGGAGTTTAAGTTTTTATTTGTTATTGCCTGGTTTCGTTATTAAACTGTTTGACATATTATTACCTAGCATTATTACCTAATTCAGTATTGTAAATTAAATCACAATATTTTTCTATCGTGAATCATTACTGAAAATTTCGTTATAAGTAGAAGTATATTCTTAGACTCCATGGTCTACTGCTTTTTGAAGACTTTTTTTGTCATTTGTTTTATAGTATTGGATTTCATAGCCTACTATCCTCAAAACGGTTTTTCTCAAAATTGTCAGTGCAATTACATAAGCAGAAAATCCAATATGGCTGCCGTAATAAAAACAAACGTTGATACCTGTAGCTCAAAAACAAATGACAATCCAAAGTTGAGAATAGCACAAAAAGATTACTCTGTAAAAAGTGTCCTGATAATGTGAAATCTTAGCCATGTCAGATCAGTGCCTACTATATTATAGAATATATTGTTACAAAGCACTTAAATAGACGTAGGTGCGGTGTTGCCACATCTCCAGAATTTCCCTAACATCTGGGAATTTTTGCACAATCTGGCAACACCGCCTCCCCATCCCCCTGGGGGTGCCTGGGGTGACCCCCCTCAGGCGAAGTCTCAACCCTCTAGGACCAGAAATAACGAAGTTACCAACTTGTACCCCGTCGGAACGGATAACTGAGGTCTGCACATTCCGAACACTCTGTATATACACCCTATATACGCAGAGAACCCTTACACCCTGTATACGCAGAGAGATCTTATAGTTCTAGAAACACCTCTTGTGTAAAATAGGAGTGGTGACCACATTTGGATCATCCTGTATACACATCCCCCTGTATACACACGGGACCGATCTGTATTCACAGAACCTTCTAGTAAAAGAAGGTCCTGGAACGTTCTGGAATGGAACTCTCTAGAAAGGAGGGGAAGGTACGGCGAGTATATAAAAGCGAGAGCAAGCCAGCCCGAGTCAGTTCAGTTCAGTAAGAGAATGTGGTAGTGACTTGAAGAAGCAGTGTAAAGTGTTAAGAGAGTAGTGACTGTAGTACCAGATTAGTGACTTTTGTTGAGAGTAGTAATTGTAAGGACAGTAAATTAAGTGTTTTGTGAGAGAGACATTCTAGAAATTTTATTGTATCCATATTTAGAGTGTAAATAAAGTTGTTTTGTTAAAATTAAAAGTCTCACTTATCCAGAACCCGGAGAAAACGTAACAATTTGGTGTCAGAAGTGTGGGATAAGTGAGTGAAGAAGTGAACAAGCAAGCTAGCTGTAAATGGTAAACACCAGATCGACTGACTACGACAAGATGGCTGAAATCAAAGAGTTGATGGACTTACTGAAAAAGCAACGTGAAGAAGACGAGCAACGACGACAAGAAGAAGAAAGAAGACGGCGCGAAGAAGACGAACGACGGCGGCAAGAAGATAAAGAAGACCTCAAGAGGCAACGCGAAGAAGACGAACAACGGCGACAAGAAGATGAAAGAAGACGGCGCGAAGAAGACGAGAGAAGACGACAAGAGGAGGAACAGAGGCGACAAGAAGATAAAGAAGAGCTCCGAAGTATGTTCCACAATATAAGAGTCGATGTAAAAGAAGAAATTGAACAGATCAACGAACAAATAGAAAATGTGGACAAGAAAGTAGAAAATGTGGACAAGAAAGTAGAAGATGTGGACAAGAAAGTAGAAAATGTAACGGAGGATTTGAATAAACGATGGGAAGAAGTGGAAGGGTTGAAAGAACAAATGAAGATGATGATGAAAGGCACAGAAGTCAGACATAGAGAACTGACAGAGCAGGTGATGGGCCAGACTGACAGAACTCAACCAAGAGGAGTTACTGGAATGTCCCCAGTTCAAAATCGTCGGGAAGAAGATATGCCAATCGTGCAGCAGCCTCATGGAACTTTCAAGCCGCCGACTTTTGACGGAGAAACATCGTGGCCCATGTACAGGAGGCAGTTTGAGGCGGCAGCTCTCAGCAATGGGTGGAGCGAACAACAGGCAGCAACTGCTCTAATTCTCTCGCTTCGAGGTAAAGCCCTAGAAATCCTCCAGAACATCCCGGAGTCGAAACAGCAAAACTACTTAACAGTGATACAGGCCCTAGATTTGAGATATGGTAACAAGTACATGAGCCAGGTCTACCAGACACAACTAAAGTCAAGGGTCCAGAAGCCAAATGAGACGCTGCAAGAATTTAGTGCCGAAGTGGAGAAACTTGTGCGACTGGCATATCCCCAAGCCCCAGAAGAATTTGTCAACCAGATAACCGTCCAGACCTTCATCGATGGGGTACTTGACAACGAGATGCAACAATCTTTGAGGCTCGGAAGGTTTAAAACACTTACAGACTGCGTCATTTATGGTTTGGAATTTGAAGCAGCCAAGAATGCATCTCAACCTCGCCGAAACAGGCTGCGCGAAGTGAAGGAGATAGAGGACCATGCAGACACGACAGAGGACCTAAGGCGAGAAATCAAGTTGATGAAGGAAGCCATAAGCAAGCTCACTGCAACGGTTGGAGCACGTCAGACGAAAGCAGATTGGTCCCACATAGAATGCTACAAGTGTGGTAGGAAAGGACACATAAGTAGGCAGTGCTCACAAACCCAACAGGTGGCATGCAGAAGACAAGAATACACCAACAGGGAGCGCCATCAGGGAAAACGACCTGACGCCAGTGTAGGTGGGCGACACGTGGCATGCGAGACCCAATGCCCCAAAGTCAGGGTCTCCACTATCCGACGCTGCCGCGAGAGCCTCGTCATACCTGGCAGCATAGACGGAAGACAGTGCAGTTTTACCATCGATACTGGCGCCACTACATCCGTTGTACGTCCAGACATGTTGCCAAACAGGTCGGCACTCACGACCAACAAACAGCCTGTGTTGGAGACGGCAAAAGGAGATAGGATACCCGTGCATGGAGAGGCCACTGTTTACATTAGGCTGGGCAGTACTGAGCTACAGGTAAGGGCTGTTGTCGCAGAAATCGTCGACGAATTTATTCTGGGCCTGGATTTAATGGAAGAGTTCGATGTCCTTTCAGTAGACTTCCAGAATAAGATCTTGAAAATCGGTAACGAAGAGTTGTATTTATCTCCACCAACAGGCGAAGCTAATCCCAGGGTGAGACTTATTGTCGACGAAGATACACGGATTCCTGGTAACAGTGAGAAGATTGTCAGAGCCAGGCTAGAGAAGAAACTTGATGGTATGACTGCTCTCATAGCGGAGCCCCTAAAAGATAGGCATGATGGTGCCCTCGTCGCACGATGCTTAGTAGACCCGAAGAGGACAATACCCATAAGAGTGGCTAACGTACAAACTAACAGGGTCACATTGAAGAGAGGTGAAGTTATCGCCACTTGCGAACCCATTGACCGAGTGACGTTGTCCAGAAACGTGACACCCACTGCATTAGACAGAAGACTGCCAGTAGAAATGGTAGAGCGGTTCAAGAATTCTTGGGGCCAATTGAACGACATGGAGATGGAAATGGCCCTGAAGTTCGTATTGGAGGAGGCCGATATTTTCGCTCAAGATAAAATCACAGGTCGTACGAGTCTAGTGCAACACAGAATTAATACTGGCGACGCAAGACCAATTAGACAGCCGCCGAGAAGACTGCCTTTTGCCAAGCAATCAGAAATCAAGGCGATGGTTAACGAAATGCTGGAAGATGGTGTGATCGAGGAGTCTAATAGTCCTTGGTCGTCCCCAGTAGTTTTGGTCACCAAGAAAGATGGCACTATGAGATTTTGCGTGGACTATAGAAAGCTGAATGATGTCACCAAGAAGGACAGTTATCCCCTGCCCCGGATCGACGACACTGAACACTTTGGCCGGATCAAAGTGGTTCTCTACATTAGACCTGAAAAGTGGCTACTGGCAAGTAGAACTCCATAAAGACGATAAGGAGAAGACTGCTTTTTCAACCGGGAATGGGTTGTACCAATTCAAGGTCATGCCATTCGGCTTATGTAATGCCCCTGCCACCTTCGAGCGACTAATGGAATTAGTGCTAAGAGGACTGACATGGGAAACATGCCTGGTGTATCTCGATGATGTCATGGTGATTGGAAGGACTTTCGATGAACACCTGTCGAATCTGAAACAAGTTTTCTCCAGGCTGAGAGGTGCCAATCTGCAACTCAATCCCAAGAAATGCGTCCTCTTCCAGAAGAAAGTATGTTTCCTCGGACATGTCGTTTCTGAGAAAGGGATAGAAACCGATCCAGAGAAAATAAAGGCAGTAAGAGACTGGCCTGTGCCGAAGAACAAACATGAGGTCAGAAGTTTTCTGGGACTTTGCAGCTACTACCGACGCTTTGTGAAGTACTTCAGCAGCATTGCGAAACCTCTACATAGCCTAACTGAAAATAAGGCCGAGTTCATCTGGTCACCAGATTGCCAACAGTCTTTTAGGGAACTCAAACATCGTCTTCTCACTGCTCCTATACTGGCTTATCCTCAGGACGAAGGACTGTTCATACTGGACACTGATGCTTCCCAGTATGGCATTGGGGCAGTACTCTCGCAGCTCCAAGCCGGAGAGGAAGTTGTGATAGGCTACTTCAGCAAAACGTTCGGAAAAGCAGAAAAAAATTACTGTGTAACCCGGAAAGAACTGCTGGCAGTTGTAAGATCCATCGAACATTTCCACAGCTTCCTGTACGGAAGAACATTCCGCGTGAGGTCGGATCACTCTGCTCTGCAATGGCTTCTGAACTTTAGAAATCCCGAAGGACAGATAGCCCGATGGATAGAGAAACTGCAGAGCTACGACTTCCTGATTGAACATCGAAGAGGAAGAAGTCACGCTAATGCAGACAGCCTGTCAAGAAGACCATGTTCAGTGCATGAATGTAAATTTTGCGAGCGACAAGAGAACAAAGAGATCGACAAAGTAACTCATCAGATCAAACAACTGGTCGCAGGACAGAAGAATAACACCGATCTAGACGTAAATCTTGAATACATCAGAGACGCACAGAAGACAGATCCAGACTTGAAAAGTATTCGAGAATGGCTCGAAAAGGGGAAAAGACCTGAGTGGCACGATGTGTCCCGGCTTGGGGCAGAGGTTAAAGGCTACTGGCTACAGTGGGACTCCTTGTGCCTAAAGAATGACTTGATCACTCGAAAATGGGAAACTGTCGATGGTAGAGACTGTATATACCAGACTGTTGTGCCAAGTGAGTGCATAGACAGTGTTCTTCATGAGTTACACAATAGTAGAAGTGGAGGCCACTTTGGGGTCAACAGGACTCTCGCCAGAGTCAGGGACCGCTTCTATTGGATAAATTGCCGAAGAAGCGTGGAAGAATGGTGCAAACGGTGTGACCAGTGTGCTTCAAAGAAAGGACCAAAGACCCGATCCAGAGGAAAAATGATGCAGTACATCTCAGGTACACCGTGGGAGAGAGTTGCCGTAGACATCGCAGGACCTTTTCCCATCACAGAGTCTGGGAACAGATACATAATGGTGGCGATGGACTACTTCTCGAAATGGCCTGAAGTTGCGCCGATCCCCAACCAAGAGGCAACGACCGTAGCAGAAGCCCTGATGGAAAATGTCATATCACGGCATGGCGTACCCTTGGAGATTCACACCGACCAGGGCCGGAATTTCGAATCAGAGGTCTGGAAGAGCCTAATGGACTTGCTAGGCATAAAGAAAACGAGAACAACGCCACTCCACCCTCAATCAGACGGCATGGTAGAACGGCATAACAGGACCATCAATCAGTATCTTGCTATGTTTGTCGACGAGAATCAGAGAACCTGGGACAAGCTGATACCTCTGTTCCTCCTGGCTTACAGAAGCTCTCAGCATGAATCTACCGGCTACACTCCATCCATGATGTTGACCGGCAGAGAGATGCGGATACCAATCGACATGACGAGACCACCACCGAACGAGGACATAGCGGACCTAGCTACGTTACCTGAGTATGTCGCCGACCTAGAAGGAAAACTGCGCACTATACACAGATGTGTCAGAGATAGGCTCCTCTTAAGCAGTGACCGGATGAAGATGCGCTTGGATCGCAGAGCAACACCCCATACATTCAAGGAAGGTGATGCAGTGTGGCTGTACCAACCAACAAGGAGAAAGGGCCTCAGTCCCAAACTTCAGAAACCATGGGAAGGGCCATACTTGGTGACTAAGAAAATTAACGACCTAGTCTACAGAATCCAGCTGTCTCCAAGAACTAAACCCAAAGTTGTTCACATAGAGAGGTTGAGTCCCTATCGGGGCCACGAACCCCCAAGTTGGCGGCCGGTAAATACTGTTCGGGACGAACAGTCTTAAGGAGGGGGGCAGTGTTACAAAGCACTTAAATAGACGTAGGTGCGGTGTTGCCACATCTCCAGAATTTCCCTAACATCTGGGAATTTTTGCACAATCTGGCAACACCGCCTCCCCATCCCCCTGGGGGTGCCTGGGGTGACCCCCCTCAGGCGAAGTCTCAACCCTCTAGGACCAGAAATAACGAAGTTACCAACTTGTACCCCGTCGGAACGGATAACTGAGGTCTGCACATTCCGAACACTCTGTATATACACCCTATATACGCAGAGAACCCTTACACCCTGTATACGCAGAGAGATCTTATAGTTCGAGAAACACCTCTTGTGTAAAATAGGAGTGGTGACCACATTTGGATCATCCTGTATACACATCCCCCTGTATACACACGGGACCGATCTGTATTCACAGAACCTTCTAGTAAAAGAAGGTCCTGGAACGTTCTGGAATGGAACTCTCTAGAAAGGAGGGGAAGGTACGGCGAGTATATAAAAGCGAGAGCAAGCCAGCCCGAGTCAGTTCAGTTCAGTAAGAGAATGTGGTAGTGACTTGAAGAAGCAGTGTAAAGTGTTAAGAGAGTAGTGACTGTAGTACCAGATTAGTGACTTTTGTTGAGAGTAGTAATTGTAAGGACAGTAAATTAAGTGTTTTGTGAGAGAGACATTCTAGAAATTTTATTGTATCCATATTTAGAGTGTAAATAAAGTTGTTTTGTTAAAATTAAAAGTCTCACTTATCCAGAACCCGGAGAAAACGTAACAATATATATATATATATATATATATATATATATATATATATATATATATACATACACACACACACATATATATATATATATATATATATATATATATATATATATATATATATATATATATATATATATATATATATATATATATATATATATATATATATATATATATATATATATATATATATATAAACATATAAAGTGTAAAAGTCACCCCGGATATAGGTCCTAAGGGTCCTAGTTCGCGCTCATTAAAAGCACGTCCACTAAAATTCACTAAAATAGCATTGAAATTAAGAATATAGACATACAAAATTTGCTACAGTAGCTCACTGGCTGCATCAGCGTACGTTAGTTTTTTTAAACATTAAATTTAATTAATCAATAATAATTAAAACAACAATTATTTAAAAAGCACAAAGTATGTAGTATAATTTCTTAATTTAACAATAGTGTTTTCGTTTAAAGCCAGTTTCTACCAGTAACAGAAAGATGGCGCTAAATACACGTCAGTAAAAGGAATCATTTGCGTTTCGGTTTTTCCATCCAGCGAGCTTTAAAGAATGTATGTCGCGATAAAAATAGATCGCCTAACATAGCTTTAGCTTCACAAACTCGTCTCTGAGAGTTCTAATTCCTGATTCTGAATCATTAATGTTAGCTGTATGTACCTACCTCTCGTTTGATTTTATTTTTTCTCAGGACATACTTATAAAGTTTGCTTGTGTTGGTTGATACAAAAGTACATAATAATTAGCTAAGCTGACGAGCTGAGATAAAACTGTAGGAAATAGCAGGCAAAAAATCAAGATGCATTCCTGAAAGATACAAACAACGCAAACAACTTTGGAGCCACTAACCGGTGTAATTGTGCCGATGTCAGTAGCGGCTGGTTTCGAAAAAACAAAAAACAAATAAATATTATGTCAGTTTGATATATATATATATATATATATATATATATATATATATATATATATATATATATATATATATATATATATATATATATATATATTGCTATGGTATTTAGTGTGGTTTCCTTTATAGCACTTTTAATTGTAGAGCATGAGAATTTAATTTGCGTCTTTATTTAAATTTAAAAAAACTATATTGATGATCCTGAAATTATGCCAAAGATTGTTTACTTACTGCTGTGATTTTAAAATTTTCTCTCATCTCATGGGTAGGGTTCTGTGCTTGGGCTAGCATTTTTGTTTAATATATCGTTTTTATAAATTATAGTACTCCCGAGTGTTTGGAAGTTTCAAAAAAAATATATATCTAATTGGGTCCTTTTGATTTTACTTTTAATTAACGGTGAAAAATAGCCTTACTTTATCATATAACTAGTATTTGTTTGATTTGAGGTCAAAATTAAACAGATTATGTAAGTACAATCTAGTATGATTTATTTTTGATTGATTAAATTCACAAATCTTCATTAAAAAGTTATATCAAATTTATCATCACAGATTGTCGATAAATCAATACAAATCAAATTTATTTAAAATAATGAATTACTTAACTATGATCTAGTGAATCGGCCTTTACCTAATATCCCCCTTAGTGAGCTAAAGATACATTAAAATCATCAATGGGACAAAAATATTCTTAAAAACTATGCACACTATAGAAAAATCTGCAGATTTATTACGATAAAGTTCTCAAGCGACTTACTGAATGCTGTCTTAATTGCTTATTCCATTTGATGTGTACTTATTGCTTTCCATTTGAACTACTGTTTGGCTTTTGTAGCTTGCCTGCGATTACTAATTAATTTCCATATATTTAAAACGGTCTTAACAAACCGTGTACCAGATATTCATTTTATTTTCTTGACACAACAACATTTGAATATGATTTTTATATGAGGCACTTGCCTTTCACGTTTAATTCCCAACTTCCATCTTTACTGTGACGCCGTACGTCCACTAAATTCAAGTTTCTCTTGCCGCCGTTCAATTACGAATCGTCCTTCCGAACTGTCGTCGTCTCCTTAAATAAACTACACCTGTCTTACAAAAAACCTTTTCTCTTGTACCTCGGGTAAAACAAAGTTCATAGGCCTTGCGTTTTTCCATTGTCCAACTTTTTGTTCTTCGCACTCTTTTGAAACAACCACCAAAAAAAAAAAACTATCCTTATCAAGTAACACTGCGTCTTTTCTTACAATTGGTATTTACAAAAAACTTATTTTTAACTTAATATTATAAATGTATAATATAGTAAATGTACTTACTGCCTAAGGATAAAATAAAATCGTTATCTTCTATTAAAATTCTATAAATAAAAACAAGGCTATTGTTCTGAGTTCTATTGTATTTTAACGACTTTGGCTTCGTGAAATTTAAAATGTACTACATGTAAAAAAGAAATCATTGTTCTGTATTCTTCTACCTAATGTTTTTGGCCTGTTTTACTCCACAATAATGTTTCTAATTTTCTGACATATTTGCTATCTATAGCAATATATATATATATATATATATATATATATATATATATATATATATATATATATATATATATATCTGTGTGTGTGTGTGTGTGTCCCATCGGTGTGGGGACGGAAGTTAGCTCCTCATCAGGGCTATATTTTAAAATGCGGTTGTCTCGAGGCGATAGATGTTCCACGAGTGCAGATTTTACAATTATTTCCATTCACACAGGATGTTAATATTCAGTGTTGCACCAAACTTCATTTGTTTTAAATAGAACACCCTATATATTATGGCATTTTTGGAAAGCCACGTAGATGCTGATTAAACTGATACCATATTGTTTTGGGTTATTTTCAACTGATCTCCAACTACAGGGAATTAAATGTAAAAAAAGTGGTCTACTTCAGAGGTTGGTATCCATCGACATGTTTGAGATATTAATATCTGGTTTTGTCATAATAATTGTTTTTATTGTGTAGATTGCATTTATGCACGTTAATAATGACAATTTATTTTTTAATATACAGGGTATTTATCTTTTTGCGAAATTTAAAAACACTTTTTTTTTCAAATGCAACACGCTGTATACGTTGACTTTGGTGAATGCAGAATTTCATAAGCTTTCTTATGATACCTTATTTGGATAAGTTAAATGAAATACTAACGGAGGTTCAGCTGATCAAAACTTTTATTTTTATTGGAATGTGTTTAATATGATTACTCATTATTACCGAAATCACGGTAGGCCTGGAGAAAACTTGAAACCCAGACAACGGAATAAAATAGATATTTGACGTTTGGCAAATAATACTTTTATTAACAACTTTTTGTATTATTTTGGTGTTTATCGTTAATAGTTTATCATTGTTTGTCTATTATTCCTTTTTTATTGTTTGTTGTTTACTATTCTCTGTTTATTAACTAAACGTTACGTTCTGAAATTAATTTTATGTTGAAGTTAGTAAATTAGTGTACGTTTTGGGAGAGGCCGATAGAAACTGTCTACTGGCGTCCAGAATTTACAAGAAAAAATATTCTTTAGCCCGACATCCAAAATCAGACGCATTTGAGAACGTAAGAACACACCTTGAGGAAAATTGTAGCCCAAAATACAATGCAAAATCTTATGAAAATCGTCATACGACGAATGAATATGCATTGTTAGCGATTGAAGAGAATCCTCAGATAAGTATAAGAGAAATTAAATGTATTCAGGGTATAAGCATATCCTCAGTTAATAGGATAATTAAAAAGTCTGGGCGCAGCAAGTGCGTTATGGTAGTGATTTTTCATACAAATGATCTGCCAACAAATATTTTTTTAAACTTTTTTTCTTGTGAAATAGAAATATAAATTTTGGTACAGAGTTTCATTATAATGTCATAAACTTAGGTTTCAAATTTAGTTACTTTTTTATTATTGGAGAAAACTTTTTTCCGAAAGAAAACCCAAAATTTTCCCGGAAAACTTGGTTCCATTTTCCTGGCTAAGGAACTTACCCAAGCCACTTACAAAAGGAAGGTACATGCTAAATTTTATCAAAATCGCCCCATTATTTTTTGAGATATCGGTGTGATACGATGGCGGGTCAATAAGTACGTGAGTTTTTGAATGAAGCACAGGTTTTTTGACAAAAAAAAAATCTTTTTTTAACATAGTCTCCTTTGAGCTCTATACACGTCATCCAACGTTTCTCCAATTTTTTTATCCCTCCCAAAAAATAAGATTAGTCGAGGTCTACAAAATAGGTATTTGTTTGTGAGATGATTTCATCATTGGAGTCAAATCTCTTTCCGCCGAGCCATTTCTTTAAGTTTGGCAACAAGAAATAGTCACTCGGGGCTGAATCCGGAGAATAGGGCGCCAAATTTATGCAATTTCGACATGAAGACTACACACGTGTGCACCCTTGCATTGTCTTGGTGGAAAATAACTTTTTGCTTGGCCAAATGCGGTCGTTTTTTCTTCAAATCGTCATAGAATCGGTCCAATAAGTTGGTATAATATTCGCCATTGATTGTTCTTTCCTTTTGAAGGTAATCAACGTGGATTATACCGCGTGCATCCCAAAAAACGGCCACCATGACTTTATTGGCTGAAAAACCCACATTGGCCTCCTTCGGCGCTCATTAGACTGTTGCTTGGTCTCTGGTGTGTTGTGGTGAATCCATGTTTCGTCCACGGTTACGAAACGGCGCAAAAACTCGTCCCTATTGCGGTTGCACAACGCCAAACACTCCTTCAAAGTTGTCACACGATTGTGTTTGTGGTCGATTATGAACAAACGCGGTATCCATCTTGCGGATAGCTTTCTCATACCCAAGTGGTCATGCAAAATCGAAACCACTGAGCGATGTGATATGCCAATGGCTTTCACAATCTCCCGCACTTTCAATCTCCAATCGGCTAACACCAAATCGTGAATTTTTTTAATCGTTTCAGGTGTAGCGACCTCAACTGGCCGTCCAGAATGTTCGACGCCATTTGTGCTTGTACGGCCGCAACGAAATTCAGTAAACCATTTTTTTACCATGGAAATTGATGGTCCATATTATTTATCAAGCTTAGTCTTGGTTTGAGTGATGATTTTTTTCCGCAAAAAATAATGTTTGATGAGCACACGAAATTCACTTTTTTCCATATATATAAATTGAAACTGACCCCGGATATGGGTTCTAGGGGTCCTAGTTTGCGCACATTAAAAAAAAAATCAAAATTCATAAGTCGGGATCTCCCCTTTAGTGAATTTTTTTACTAAGAACACAAAACTCATCCCCATCTTCATATATCACTTACTGGCCAAGATAAAGAAAACAGAAACAATTTTTGTAATATTGTTCTGGTTAGTAACGAAGCAACGTTTAATAATAGCGCTGTAGTTAACAAGCATAATATGCATTATTACGCTCGAAAAAATTGACTTTGGGTACATCAAGTGGATTCTCAGCATTAATGGTTCTTGAATGTGTGAGGAGGAATTATCGGCGATAAAGTTATCGAGCCATTCTTTTTTGAAGATCGACTTAATGAGGAACGCCACGCCAGATTTCTAGAGGGTGATTTACCCAATTTAATGGAAGATGTCGATCATGAAACACGTCGATTAATGTATTTTCAGCAATATGGTGCTCAGGTTCATTGGCAACGAAACTTAAGGCAATATTTAAACCATTGGCTAGGAAAACAACATTCGATGGCCAGCAAGATCTCCCGTTCTAGCCCCATTAGACGTTTTCCTCTGGGGATAGTATATCAAGAGTTCCCAACAACTGCGGAAGGCATGAAAAAGCGTATACAAACAGCTCTTAGAAGAATTACCTCGCCGATGTTGAACAGAGTCAAAGAAAACTGTGCAACTTCGAGTTTGCACCCAGGAAGGCGGAAACATTTTTGAACACGTTTTATAAATTTTAATAAAATTTTGCATCTAATGTTTGACATCTTAATGTTTTCAACCATTCAAATAAAACAAGAATTGTACTATGCACAAACAAAAAAATTTAACAGCTGCACCTCCCTTTGTATTTCATTTAACATTTTAAATCTAAATATGGTACAAGAAAGCTTAGGAAATTCTGCATTCACAAAGTCAAAATATACAGGGTGTTGCATTTGAAATTTTTTTTTTAATTTCGCAAAAGACAAATATTAAAAAATAAATTGACATTATTAACGCGCATAAACGCAATGTACACTAAAAAGCAATTATTACGACAAAACCCGATGTTAATATCTCAAACATGTCGATGGATACAAACGTCTGAAATAGACCACTTTATTTCCATTTAGCTCACTGTAGTTGGAGAACCGTTGAATATAATCCAAAACAATATGGTATCAGTTTAATCAGCATCGACGTGGCTTTCCAAAAATTCCATAACATATATGGTCTTCCGTTAAAAAAAAAAAAGAAATATATTAACAACCTGTATAAATGGAAATAATTTTTAAATGTGCACTTGTAGAACATCTATCGTCTCGAGAAAACTGCATTTTAAAATATAGCCACAATGAGGAGCTATCTTCCCTTCTCACACCGATGGGACACCTGTACCGACTGGGAAGCGAACCCACTTCGCAAACGGACATGTCAGAGTTGACAACCCGTCGTCAACTGGTTTGTCCACAGTGCCACGTCGGCCCAAAAGTATGGTTAAGTTAGAAGTGACAGTTCAGCAGAATGGTTTAACAGTTCTATTTGGAGAAAACAAGAATCTAAACTGTGTTTTCGTTTGTTCACAATATTAATTAAAACAAATGATGGAATACAAGATTTACATCATATTATTATCTGACATCTGTTTTGCTAAGATGTAGCTTATTCAAATACAAAAATAAAATGCGCAGGTTAAATATGCACATAATGATGATAAAGAAGCAGATGGCCATTGAATGGAAGGATTGTGTACTAAAGAAATGACAAAGGAATTGAGGAGTCCAACAAATATACGAAAAGTAGAAGTTTTGTATTGGTATCTGTTGGTGGCAACATTTTTTATGTTACATTTTCCAAGAAATATATATATATATATATATATATATATATATATATATATATATATATATATATATATATATATATATATAGTTTATTTGTTTGCTGTACGTTTGTGATTTCTTATTGGTTTGCGTGGACTGCAGTTTCGAACCGTCCCGGTTCATCATCAGCACGCTACTGGCTGCTATCGCTCCTGTCTGGTCTACGTCGGAGATTGTAGGTGGCGCATGCGCCGTGAGCTTCTATTGGTCGGTTTCCTGTTCTCTGATTGGTTGTCCCTTCGGACTGTGTCGTGTGTATCGGTCTCCTGTCTTGATCACTGTGGTTTAATAATTTGTCTATTTGTATGGCCTTTATTAAGTTTTGTTTAAATGTTTGTACTTGGATTTGTTCTGGCATTAATTGTTTTCTATTGTTAATGCCAGAACAAATCCAAGTACAAACATTTAAACAAAACTTAATAAAGGCCATACAAATAGACAAATTATTAAACCACAGTGATCAAGACAGGAGACCGATACACACGACACAGTCCGAAGGCACAACCAATCAAAGAACAGGAAACCGACCAATAGAAGCTCACGGCGCATGCGCCACCTACAATCTCCGACGTAGACCAGACAGGAGCGATAGCAGCCAGTAGCGTGCTGATGATGAACCGGGACGGTTCGAAACTGCAGTCCACGCAAACCAATAAGAAATCACAAACGTACAGCAAACAAATAAATTGTATATTTAAAAGTGATTACAGTGTAGTGCAATATTCCTAAAGATATATATATATATATATATATATATATATATATATATATATATATATATATATATATATATATATATATATATATATATATATATATATATAGGGATATTTTAGTATGTTATAATAATTTCACAAGGTGTATTACAAAAAAGATATCCACACCTGTAATTGTGAAGAAAAGAAAGCACAGTTTAGATTCTTGTTTTCTCAAAATAGAACTGCTAAACCATTCTGCTGAACTGTCACTTCTAACATCCTAACCATACTTTTGAGCCGACGTGGCCCTGTGGACAAATCGGCTAACGACTGGTTGTCAGCTCTGACATGTCCGTTTCCGAAGTGGGTTCCAAGTCGGGACAAATTAATTTGTTCGGTTTGGGAACTAATTCATATATCACCGTTCCATCCCATGCTGTTCCATCATCTATTCCGCTAATGACCACAGTTGTCGAAGCGATTTATAAAAAAAACCTACTTTGCTCTCTTCCATATCTACTTCTGCGGTGCAAGCGCATAAGGCATGTTAAAATTAAATATTTTGACATAAAATTAAAAAAAAAAGTAGAACTTACTGCAAAAAGTCAAACATTCTGTTAGGTGCTTCAAAGTATTAATGTTAACCACAAAAAAGTGCGTATAACTTTGATTTAGTAAACATTTTGCGTTACTTCTGCTTATTATAGATATCGAAAGCGGAAATATTGTACCGGCTGTTGCGAATTTAGACCTTTTTCTAAATTTTTGAATATAATATGACTGATAATAACAGCGACACTGTTCGGATGAAGATTCAGAGACCTCATTAACGTTTCTGATGAGTATGAATTTGTGTCTCAGACAAAGAGCTATTCCACGTTGTTTAAGCTATTATAAAAAAACTATTTCCTATATTTTTTAATGACTAATAGTATCCATAGGAAACCGGTTTTATTCATGTTTATAAAAAAGCCTTGTAAATATAAATACAATAATCAATTTTCTTTACTACCTAACTGCTTCAATTTAAATTTGACAGTTATTTCAGTTAATAAATGTCGTGACAATTGCCGCACTCCAGAATATGGTGAATAGAGCAGTACTCGAGCGTTTCCCAATTAATTTCCCAACATTTCCGATTTTCACACTAGAGTGATGTTCGTGAATGCAGCCCTACGCTTATACTTACAACTTTTTTCCAGCTATCTTTGCTTTTTGAAAAGAACTCCAAAACCATTTTGAATATAGTACAACTGAAAACTCTTTTCCTTTTTCTAAACACAGCAATTTTGGGTTAAGTATTTTGGGTAAATCTATATATTTATAGCAGGACGTTCATTATAAAAGTTGGCACCAGGGTTATTCCGAGAATTGCTCAGAATTTAAAAAAAAAAACCGTCAGGCTTGCGAGGGGGGGAACTTTTTGATCCTAACAGAATTTGTAGCATTCAATCACTAGAGGGGGCGGGGGGACTTTCACCCATTAATTTAAATAGGGAAGGTGGTACCTTTTTGTAAAGCTCTTTCGATTATCTATTCAAAGCTGCAATTTTAAAACCTACCGATTAGTTTTTATGGATATTCGCTTTCAAAACAAAATAAGAAATCTAAAATAGTTGTATTTATTTTCTGTTCAGGACATCAATTGGTTTGTGAAAAATTATAAAATCTTTGGTGGTCACCTACATTGGAAAAAACCCTTTTTTAGTCTTGTGTTTTCGTTGATATATTGTGCGAGTTAGTAGATAGAAGTAAAAATGATGATCCTTCGTAGGTAGGTTTTTGATCATTTTTGTCATGTTTTATTAGTGAATTTTTATTTTAAAAAATTCACTAATAGAGAGGTATCGATGGTGAGACTTTGCAAAATTTTTTTCAAATGAGCGCGAACTAGGACCCTAGAATCCATATCCGGGGTCAGTTTCAATTTATATATATATATATATATATATATATATATATATATATATATATATATATATATATATATATATATATATATATATATATATATATATGTATGTATCCGTCTGATAACTCAAAAAATAATTAACCCATTTCAATGAAACTCGGCAAGTGCCTTTCTTTTATTAATGGCTTGGATGAGTTCGTTAGCCAGGAAAATCGGACGGGGTTTTCCGGGAAAATTTTGAGTTTTCTTTAAAAAAAAAATTCTCCGAAAATAACAAACTTGTTTTAATGAAATTTACTATATATGTTGCCTTGGGAGAGACCTTACTAAGTACCAAAATTCAATTTTTTAAGTTTATAGAAAATCGAGTTATTTAAATTTTAAATTTTCTTTCGAAAAAATTTTTTCTTCAAAAATTACAGTTATTTTAATGAAATTTGGTGGATATCTTTTCCTAAGAAAGACCTTACTACATACCAAAATTAAACTTTCTAAGTTTATAGAAAACTGAGTTATTCAATTTGAAGCATTTAATAAAAATTCACTACCATCACGCACTTGCTGCGTCCAGAGTTTTTAACTTTAAATTCCAGTTTGGATTATTTAAATAACATGTTTTACTAAATTTGTTTTATTTTGAAAGCAAATATCTAAAAAACGAACCGATATTTTAAAATCGCAGCTTGAGTTTTGCAACCAAGATCAAAAAAATCTAATCAGTAGATTTTAAAATCGCAGCTTTGGATAGACAGCCAAAGGAGCTTTCCAAAAAGGTGACACTCGACCTACCTTCTTTATTCAAATTAAGGTGGTGAAAGTCACCCTCCGTTAGTGGTTGCATTGTACAAATTCTGTTAGGGTTCAAAAAAGTATCCCCCTCGCAAACCAAACCGACGTGTCTCAGGGTTTTTAGAAATTCTCAACACTTCTCGGGAAAACCCTAGTGAAACCTTTTATAATGGACAACCTGTATTTTATATATATATATATATATATATATATATATATATATATATATATATATATATATATATATATATATATATATATATATATATATATATATAATGGCGTGACAACAGCCAAATCGCATTGAAGCGTTGAAGACATTGGTGCCATCAGTGAAGTTAAGCAACGTCCGGAACGGTCCGTACTTGGATGGGTGGCCACCGAGTATATAAGGCCAATCAGTTTCCATCGGAAATCAGCGACACTCGCGTTGGGTTAAAGAGTTTTTTTAAATATGTACGAGTCCTAGTTCGAGTACATTTGAAGACATTTTTCGAGTCTTGTATGAAAATTCGCTAGTAAAATAAATTTCGTTGATACACGTCACTGACGCACATATCGATCTATAGGCTAACTTTAGTAAATCTCTTCAGGAATGGCTAACACCTTCCTATATAACCAAACACAAAAAAGAAAACCATATGCAACATCTTGTTAATAAAGCGTAATCGCCATTTACGCGGAATTTGTACCTAGCATGCCTTATTCTTTTATGATATATATTTTAAGGAATATGACAATGTGGCAGAGTTATTGTTACAATTAATGCTCGCCCGTCACCATATAACTTTTTTTAAACACACAAGAATTCAAAAGTGATTTACTAGAAGGAGTTCTACAATTGAATATTTATGGCAAATACACTAGCCGTTGAATTTTACAATTTATATTTACCATGAAAAACTTGAAGTAACCGTGATTAATTCTCCCTGTAATAATCTTTAGACAAGCAACCGGAACAATAAATATATGTTCACGCTAGGTTTAAGTTGGATATAAATTTTTAATTTAAAAAATACTTCATAATAATCAGTTTTTCCACTAATGCAATTTACAACATTAGATAATAAGCCATAAATATAAAAAAGGTCGTAACCATTATCGGTCAACTACACATACGAAAATTAAACTGGCATATCAGTTATGATATGACAGTTAGTCTTGATAAAACAATCATAAGCAGTGCAGCATATGTGTACAAAAGCTGGGTGATGCCACAACTCTTATGTGCAATAGGTTAGCCTTGACAAGAGGGGTAGCATATGTTAATGTTTATGTTTATACAGCCTGCTTCGGTTTAATCGGAATGTAAGCTTCAGCAGCAGCACACGACAACTGTCAAATGTCAAAAACATCAAACGTCTAAACTGTCACAAACGAAAAAACAGACAAACACATAGGGGTTGCGTTTTACCGTCGCAAAGCTTGCAGCGCTTAGCCGGACGAGGTTCTCCTGGAGGGCCCGTGCTCACTGGCATTGTCTGGGGGGTTGACGAGGGGCGAGCTGGCTGGCGGGGGGTGGCCGGTAGTCAGGGGGCTGATTTCCTCAGTGCTGACAATAGCCCTCTAGGAGTGGTGCCACACGCCACCGCCTGTGGATGGTGTTACAGCATTTCGAGCTCATTATCATCAGTAGTCCCGATGCCAGGGCACACACTCTCACACGCACAAATGCGCGCGCGAACTGCCGTGAAAAAGCTTGTCGGCCTCACAGAGCAGGACTTACTAAGATCTTTAAATCGGACGTCGAATGTGTTAAGACAGACGGCGAGCGGCAGCGAGAGTGGACGAAGGAGAGGGCGTCGAGACGACGACGGAAATGGCGAGTGGGAAGTAGACGCGCTATGTTGCCAGTATCACAACCTTCACGCTGTATTTACGGACACCGCCCAGCTGTAATTTACCAATTTAGTACCAGCAAACTTAGCTACATCAATTTTAACGAGTCGGTCATTAAACGAGCGGGCCTATTAAATAACTGGGTATTTTTATAAAATTGATTACTTACCCATGTAATTTTCTTGCAGTATTTGAACACCCCAATTTGTGTATTTTTAAGCAAGAAAATCTGAAAAGACTTTAAAAGGTTCGCAAGTTGTTAAGCCACAGGTTGAATAAATATGCAGAAAATGCGATTCAAGCATATTTTATAAGATCGAAGCAACACAAAAATAGTGCTGCAAATCATAACATTCTCATCGCTGTCATAATCTACTTTCCCCAAAAAGACTTTTTGATAAAGTTAATTTCGGGTTGATGACTTGAAATTAATATTTATCCCCTTCATAATCAGCTCAGACTTGAATTGCATGAGAAAAAGTCAGATGTTAGTAATATTCGTATTTCTGAACCAATAAACTTCTGAAACGCTATATTACTCAATTTTTAAGGAAAAAGTGGCAATTTTCCCCAAATCAACCACCCATTTCTTACCTCTCTTCTAAAGCGATTTTACTCACAAAGAACACAGACTATCTTATGAACCACTACCTCTGTACCGAATTTGATACCAATGGCTCAATCATAAGAGAATTTAAAATTTGACCCCTACATGCTCAACCCCTACTTGAATTTCATGAGAAAATGTCACGTCCGCCGTAATTTTAACACATTTCGGCGGAATGATTATCCGCTGTTATAATATAATCCACAATCCAGCGAAAAAGTCACATAACTATTGATAATGCTGCTGGCTTCCACTTAACAATTGCCATACCATAGAAGGTAAATGATATTCTCTGCCTTTCTTATCATGAATGGTAGATAAAGAAAAAAATGAATGGGTGGGAGATCTCATAAATGGTCCAGGGTTAGTTACAAAATTTGGTAAGACGTTGGTTCAAGTCTTATTATCCTTGGAAATAACAAAAATGGATTTTATGTCAGTTATTTTTCTTACAACTGACACTTGTTCATCACGATGTCAAAAGTCACGAAAATTGAGTCTAGAGCTGTTATTAAATTCCTTGCTCGAGAAGGTCTTCCACCCCAAAGCATCAAAGATCGGCTGGTTGGGGTGTACGGGGAAAATTCTCCGTTGTATTCTTTAGTAAAATATTAGTCACAACGGTTTTGAATGGGGCAGGAATCCATGGAAGATGACGCAAAAACAGGAGAGACGGTGGAAGTGGTGACTGACAACCAGATTGCCCTTGTTGAGGATCTCATATTAAGCGATAGACCCTTGAAAGTGAAAGAATTATGAAAAATGTCGGGGCTTTCAGATACAAACGTTCGCCGACCATTTAGGCCTGAATAAAATTAGTGCAAGGTGGATCCCCAAACATCTTTCGCCAGTTCAGCGCCAGCGTCGTGTTGAATGTGCCCCATTCTTTTTAGACCTCTGTGGAGAAAACCCTGTGAACCTGTTGAAGATTGTCACAGGGATGAAACTATGGTTCCCTACCATGGTGCTTTGTGCAAAAGGGAGTCGACAGAGTGGAGGCGTAAAGGAGAAGCACCGTTAAGAAAGTTCAAGGTCTGTTCGTCAGCCGACAAAAAAAGTGATGGCTGCGATTTTTTGGGATTGTGGGGGTATTTTTCTCGTAGACTTTAAAGAAAGCAACACCACAATCAACGTGATATATTATGCAACACTCCTGTATAACTCAAGATAAAATATTAGGGAGAAAAGACGTGGGAAACTGACCAAAGGCGTGCGTTTGATCCATGACGATGCACCCGTGCACACTGCTGGAATTGCACAAGCCGCAATTCGCGACAAGAAATTGATCACGCTCCGTATTCTTCATTTAACGTTTAATATTAAAATAAACCTAAATCGTGCTGCAAATAGAATCGTAAGTTCCACATAACTGTGATAATTTACTCTCCTTAAAAAAGACATTCAAATGAAATAAATTTAAGGTCCATGGCTTGACCACAGAGAAAATATTCGCATTCCTGTAACCATAAACTTCTGAAACGTTATATTATTAGAGTCTTAAGGAAAAAATGTTAATGTTCACCAAATCATCTCTCATTTATCCCCTACCCCATGAAGCCATCTTACTCGGACCCAAAAAGAATTCGAAGCGTTCCTTTGTCGGGTGCTAACTGGATACCAAATTTGAAGATGATATCTCAATTCGTTCGAAAGTTATTGCGCCTATACTAACAGACAGACGTACAGGCCGACAGACTGACCGACGGACAGACCAAAAAAAAAAAGGTTTTACAATCAAGTTGTCTATGTTTTGAAACTTGTTACGTCGTTTCAGCAAAAAAAATGATTTTTTTTGTCACCGATATTCCACCCCCACACGTTCAACGCCTAATTTAGTTTCAACACAGAATACCAGACGTTTGATGAAATTGAAAGCTTTTTAATAAACAAACCACGTTATATTACTCGAGTTTTAACGAAAAAATGTCAATTTTTACCGAATCACCCCCATTCATCCTCCGCCCCCTAGAGCGATTTTACCCAAAATAATCCGAACCGTTCGTTTGTCGGTTGCTAACTATATCACAAATTTAAAGACGTTATCTCAATTGGTTCTAAAGTTATCATGGTTACAAAAAAATTCGTTCCCAAATCATGTTTTCTATATGTTTTAATACTTTTTACGACGTTTAGGCGAAAAAAATTTGTTTGAAATTATTGTCGCCGTTGCCATACTTCCACACGCACTGATGATGCGGAAGTAAATTTATTCAATAATAAATCCGTTTTTGAATATTCATTAAATTGGATCATACTTGCAATATTAATTTTGCAAACACCTGTATTTCCCAGGTTTTGGCAACACCGTCAATTTATTAATCAAAGTCGACTTCGCTTAATTCAATTCTTATTTACCGGGATTATTACATACGGAAAATAGTACAATTTCCATGTGATTACCTTGTTCCCAAGTAATAATTTCATGCAAATTAATAGGCTCTTATATTTAGAAAGTTAGTTATCTCAACACTAAACCATTCATTTTGAGGTAATTTTCTAACAATGATTTGCTCAAAGAATTTATCCACTTGTCTTATTTTAAAAATTAGCAAAATAACTTCGCCTTTCTGGTTACCCAGTTAAGTTTTCAAAATTCGTGATTCTGACGCCACTATAGACTGTAAGTCCTCTGTAGCCGCATATCACTAACATATTCGCAAGAAAGGCAGATGAAAAATCAACGCTCAAATAAAGTGCGGCACATAAACAAATGACTAATTAATTATCTATGTTTAAAAGCTAACCAGTATTGTTTGAAACATATGTTTTCCAAAAACTAAGAACTTACGCTGTCATTCAATATCTACAACAAAAAAACCTGACTGCGTTGGCGCTGTGCTTTAAGTAATACTCCTTCATATTAGATCGTATATATATATATATATATATATATATATATATATATATATATATATATATATATATATATATATATTTATCGCAATAGAACTTACGGTATTTTTAACTAACGACAGTAACAAACTTTATGCATAATTTCAATATCGGGACAGGTAGAAGATGCCAAAGTGAAATTATTGAAGAAGAGGATCAAATTATTAATGTATTGGGGTATCTGGGACCCACAGAAAGCATCGTGAAACTGGAACTTTCAAAATTCCCTCAAGGAGCTCACCGTACGATACAATACCTGAGATCGAAGATGTTTTGAACATTGTCAGAGAACATCCAGAAATAAGTATTGAAAAATACGGCTATCTTAAATACTTCACATTTCCTTGCCTAGGAGATCTTTATTGATAATCTCTTATATCCTTATCATATTTTAAGACTTCAAGCATTAATTCCACGCTATTTTCTATTACGTTTGTACTTCTGCCAGTGGTTTCTGCGCAAAACTGATCAAAATCCTTTTTTTTTCCAGCGAAATATTGTTTACCGAAGAAGCTAGTTTTTCCCGTAACTCAATTCGAAATTTTATAATAACCATTTATGATGACTTCCTAATAGGTGCATGCATTCGTTTTACCACGAAGATTAGATGGGCTAACCTATCGTCGATTTCTCGAAAAAGATGTACCAATTGTGCGTAAAGAGGTGCCTTTATTACTCAGGCTGCAGTTATCATCTGTGTTTGATGGCGCTTCTGCACACTTTAGTTTACAAGCAGGAGACTTCTTAGATAAAGCTACAATAATCGATGAATACGCCAGAGGCGTCCCATCTTGGCCGCCAAGGTCCCCCGATTTAAATTGTTTAGACTTCTTCTTTTGGGTACACTTGAAGTCTCTACTTTACGATACTCCAGTTGGGGCTAAAGAAAAACTTAGGGCACCGTATTTTAGCCTCCTGCCAAACAATTAGAAATACTCGTGCAATTTTTCGAAGGATGCGCGAGCCCATGAGAAGAACAGAACTCTGTATTTCTAACGAAGGAGGAAATTTCCAACAGTTATTGTAATATTTATTTATTTAGTAGATTATTTGGTTTTATAACAAAAAGGTAACCATGGTAAGACTTTCGGAAAATGTTTTGAAATGAGCGCGAATTAGAGCCCCTAGAACCCAAATCCAAGGTCGGTTTGAATTTATATATATATATATATGTATGTATATATATATATATATATATATATATATATATATATATATATATATATATATATCTGTATGTGTGTGTCTGAGCGGTAACTCAAAAAATACTCAACTGCTTTGAACGAAACTGGTCACATATCTTCGTTATATTAAGACCGCGGACGAGTCCGTAAATCAGCTATAACGTTATATTATATTTTTGAAGACGCTATGTTTTTGTAAGTATTAGAATAACTGGAATGAAACTGTACATGTGGCTAGAAATGGTGTAAATAAACCTATGTGGTGAATATTTAGAATGATTTCCAAATTGAAAATAATATCTAAAAGACATGTGTTGAAACGACTTAGTGGTTAAAGTCCAATGCCTGGCAGACAGAGTAGTAAATTGCCATGCGTAGATTGATTCATACAACAGGTATAAAACACACATCAACGGTAACCAAACAAAATAAATAACAGGCATAAAACATACTACTCGAACCAACAATCGTAAAATCTCGGCAACAGACGACATGAAATAAAAAAATTGCGAAGTGATTGTTTTTTAACTGGGGAATTCAATAAGTTTTTATAAAAATGAACTACTATAACGCATTTGCTGCGTCTATACTTTTTTAATTTGACATAATTTTAGGTTAAATTTTCATGATGTGACTAGCTATTCTCATGTTAGAAGAATACACTTAATTTTAGAATCAAATTCTTTACGTAACCACATTTGAGATAAGGTGTTTGTTTTTTTCAAATAACTGGTAAACCTTGTAGAACGGGAGAAAACTTTAGGAAACAAAAATTGTTTGAGAATGTATGGCAATTATTAAATTATTAATTTCACTTAAAAACGTAAGTGCCTTCGCACAACAAAAATTAAGAGGGTTAAAGAGGGCATGATCCCAAAAAGTTTGAATTTATATTTTGTAGAAAATATTAAATGTAGTATACATGGCAAGTTTCATTCAATTGTCTCAAACTGTCAGAGGAATAAATTAAAGAGTAACAAAAAAATATTTCTAACACCCAGTATCTCAAAAAAATAACGCAACATAGGATACAGATTTCTAGGAGATTTTGGTCATAAAATGAGCCACAGAATCACGTGTTTTATTTTTACCATTTAATTGAATTACACCCTGTATGAGAAATTAATGTGGGCGTTTCACAGGATTCCGTTGTTGCTTCCATACGTTTTCTTTTGCATATACATGATTTTCAGTTTAACAATCGAGAATCTCACCTACAGCTACACCGATGACAGTACATTCCCATACACATGCCTAATATCTACCTCTACCTTCTTATCGATAAGAATAAAAAAAGTTCGGGACGCAGCAAGTGCGTTATGAAAGTGAATTTTCATAAAAGTGTTTTTAATAGCAAATGCGAGCAGGGATCAGTCTGATTACCGGTATAGCCTATGTAGTAGAAACAAGGTACCACATTTTATCTAAATCACTTATTGTTTGAAAATGTACAGATTTTCCAAAACTAAACTTAAATGTTGGTTTCCTAGCCAACAAACCTCGTTAATAGCAAATTGAGTTAAGAAATTTGAAGGATTTAATGAAAATTCGCTACCAAAACGCACTTACTGCGTCCATATTTTTTCTTACAAACATGCATCACATTTCGATAAAAAAAATGCAAAAATGCATTAACGAATTCGTTCCACGAAAATGAGCTAAAAATTTGAGACCGTTAAACCATAAACTTCACTAAACCTACAGCGAAAGCATCAACTTAACTAAACCGACAGCCAAAGCATCAGAGAAAGGGTCTATTTGAAATGACTTTTATGTAAATATTTTAGTAAAATGAAGGGCAATGACGGTTGAAGCTGAAACTTAAGGGTTCGCAGAACACCAACATTTTCTTTTCACAATCCGTATTTGTTTCCCGTTCTCTGACTAAACGCTGCCAATTTTGACGTTTCAAATTGCGACTTTGACGTTTTGAGGAAAACTCCAAATTTTTTTCTTTAACTGCCCATAACTGTTATGTTCGACCATAAAAGTAATATGTGTTTTACATTGACATGAATATATTACCCGTCACACTGGAAATCAATCCTACTCTCTAATTAGACGAGCGTCTCGTGACAGTAAAAACTTGGATGAGTTTTTTGTTGTTTTAACGAAATAAAAGACCTCCCTAAGGTGATGTTACAAAAAATCATACCAACTGACTTTTCTGACCTGCCCTGACATTAGTTTGTCTAATTAAAAGCGAAAAGGCGAAGGAAAATCAACACTGCCATATATCAAGGTTATGTGAGCATAATGAACTTTTCCTTTCTCTTTTAACTTCTTTTAGCTTTTGATCAGGCGACCTGATGTCAGGGCAGGTCAGGAAGGTCAGTTGGGAGGATTTTGTGTACACAGCACAGTCAGGGAGGTCTTTTATTTCGTTAAAACGACAAAAAACGAATCAAACCTTATACAGTCGCGAGACGCTCGTCTAATTAGAAGAAAGCAATGTTTAATCTATCAATCACATATTATACATACATTTTATCTTTCTGCTCTCCTTGTTTATATGCACTTTAACTATGCCAAATCTCACATTGCACCGTGCGCGAAAAGTGCTTAACAAGGGGTAGGTACAAAGTTTTTCTTCATGTATTATAACCCTATAGTTTTTAATTGCGACTTTTTGACATTTTAAGAAGAAAAACTGATCCTTTTTTTTTATTTTAACGTAGAGATTCAAATTTCGGTGCATGGTTTTATTTTTATGATATAAATCCTTGTACCTAATATGGTTGCCCTAACTTTATTAGTTCCGGATATAAAAATTTTCCGAAAGAAAACGCAAAATTTTCCGGGAAAAACTAGTCAGATTTTCCTTGCTAACGAACTTATCCAAACCACTTGCGAAAGGAAGGTACTCACGAAGTTTTATCAAAATCGGCCCATTATTTTTTGAGTTAGCGGTGTGACACATAAATGTATATATATATATATATATATATATATATATATATATATATATATATATATATATATATATATATATATATATATATATATATATATATACATATATATATATATATATATATATATATATATATATATATATATATATATATATATATATATATATATATATATATATATATATATATATATATATATATATATATATATATATATATAGGGTTCCTAAATAGCGTTCATTTGAAAATTTCAAAATTCAAAAGTCGCGATCTCCTCATTAGTGAATTTTTTTAAAGAAAATTCACTAAAAGCTAAATCATGACCTGCATACGACCCAGGCGCTCAGATGGATGGGGAAATATGTACTTTTAAGAAATCCACCCTCTTTAAATTGGGTACAACAGTTTCAAATGATCTTTTCTGGCCTCTACATGTTTCCATAATTATAAAGGCTGCACCTGTTTAACACGATATTATATAATTTATTACAGTAAACAAAACGAATATTAAAAAGGTGAGGTTTCTGTTTTGGGTTTAAAGTTAATTTTGAAACAGTAGCTTCCCACGTTGCATAAGCCAGTCATACTTCCACAGTTAAAATACTGTTCTCGTGCCTTATGTACTACCCCAAAGACAACTTTCTTTCTCTTAGATTCCATTCGAAAATAAACACCGATGACGGTAAAACTCGCTTTATATTAATCGCAGGAGAACAATTGAAGATCTATGCCTTTCCGGTCGATACTATCGTCGACCTTTGTGCTCAGAAACTGTCTCGTTAATTCCTTCACTCGCGGCCTATAATCGGCAACCTCGTTTTTACAGAAAAAGCCCAGGCATGCAGTATCTAATTACCCGCTTGTCCAGCAGTTCGCTTCGAACCCTCATTTTTACTACAGAATTTTAACTTTGGAATGCCCTCACTGTGGACCTATTTCCGGAAAGATATAATCTCTATCTATTCAAAAAGCAAGTTATCAATGAAGCTAATGATGTCGTCGAAACACATATTTCGGTTTTCCTTAAGTACTTTATATAAGAAAAAATTTTGGTCACATAAGTTAATAGTAGAAAAAAGGCAACGTTGCTAAGTTATACTGTCTCAATGTGAAATTACTTACAAAAAACATTCAAGTTAACTGTAGACAAAATTATTTTCAAGTAAGGAATTCAGAGCTGTCCGGTTGCCAGGAAAACATCTGAATTGGAATAATAAACATCCACAGTTTGGAAAACGTATAAAAATAACGGCCAATTGGCCAAATTTAAGACATTTCGTGAATTCATTACGTTGGAAGACATTAGTCATAATATTGTTAGATACACACTGAGATACACCATGGTTTAGTCATAGATTACGTAGTCCGTCTTGGATAAAGACGCTGTCGTCGCGACGCTACGGGGGCCAAAATAAAAGACTCCTATATTATTCTAAAATGAAAAATTATGTGCTTACATTATGAAATATTTAATAAGAAAAGTTTGTTAATGTCAAAGTCAGCGTGGTCACATTAATATATATATATATATATATATATATATATATATATATATATATATATATATATATATATATATATATATATATATATATATGGTAGTGTCCCGAGTGTAATATTTCAAAAGATCCAAACAGAACATGTTTTGAAATATTACACTCGGGACACTACCGTTCTAGTTCTACCGATTTCGCTCTAATTAGAGCTCGTCAGTACGGTATATTAATTACAGCGAGAACAAACCTATACCTATAAAATAATACAGCTATGGCAGCCAGCCTCCTAGAACATTGTGAGATGTACGACATCTCGGTGCGGAACTAGGTAGCATGTTGTCACGATAGCTCCAAATAACACAAAATGTTCTAGGAGGCTGGCTACCATAGCCGTATTACTTTATAGGTGCGTTCTTGCTATAATTAGTATACCGTACTGACGAGCTCTAATTAGAACGAAACCGGTCTGAGGTTCTAATTATGGTGAGAATACATCTAGCCTTGCATACATTGTCCATATATTAGGGAAGAAATGGGCCACGACTGACAAGTTACAAAACTGTTAGCTGGTTGTACACAGTCTCTATTTTATAACATTTTGTGTTTTTTGGAGCTGTCGTCACAACATACTACCTGGTTCCGCAACGAGATGGCGACTCTGTCGTACATCTCACAGTGTTCTAGGAGGCTGGCTACCATAGTCGTACTACCTTATAGGTGTGTTCTCGTTGTAATTATTATACCCTACTAACGAGCTTTAATTACAGCTAAACCGGTCTGCGGTTTTAATTATGGTGAGAACACATCTAGCCTTGCATACCTTGTCCCTATATTAGGGAAGAAATGGGCCAGGGCTGACAATTTACAAAATTGTTAGTGGGTTGTACAGTCTCTATTTTATAACTTTTTGTGTTATTTAGAGCTGTCGTGACAACATACTACCTGGTTCCGCACCGAGATGGCGAGCCTGTCGTACATCTCACACTGTTCTAGGAGGCTGGCTACCATAACCGTATTACTTTATAGGTGTGTTCTCGCTGTAGTTAGTATACCGTAGTGACGAGCTTTAATTAGAGCGAAACCTGTCTGCGGTTTTAATTAGGGTGGGAATACATCTAGCCTTGCATACCATTCTAAACATTAAAAGGGAATTGCCATTTGCAAGGCCTACTGTGACTCATTTCCTGTCCAAAATATCCTAATTCTGTTAAAGATATTTTTATCCAAACATCTGACTACATTATTGTATTCAGCATCCTCTATAATGGGAAGGTTCTTAATTCAAAAACCGATCCACAAGGGAGAGCAGCGGAGGCCTTTGCAGTCAGCAATTCTTTGGCCAATATGGTACAGCAACCTACTTACTTTCCTCGTATCCCAACACACAGCTCAAATCCCTTGGATCTCGTTCTTACTACAAATCCTGAATGCTATAAGATATCAGTCACCGCCCCCCTTGGTCGCTCAGACCACGGCATGGTCACTGCTTCCTGTGCAATGCAACCCGAGGTCACACAGTCATCACACCCACGTATCGTTTGGCACTACAACTCCGCAAACTGGGACGAAATGCGGGATTACTTTTCTTCATTTCCATGGGCGTCTGTATGCTTCTCTCATCCTGACCCCTCTGATATCTCACAAAACGTCACCGAAATTATCCAAGCTGGCATGGAATTATTTATTCCACGTACACAGAAAACCTCTTCAGCCACTCAAAAGCCCTGGTTTTCTAAATCCTGTGACAAGGCCAGACTTGAAAAGGTCAAAGCTCATAAAACGCTTCTACACAATCCCAGTCAAGAAAATCGTCAAGCATTCAACGACGCAAGAAACCGCTATGTCCGCATTCTTTCTGAGGCAAAAAACTCGTTTAATAACCACATCAAAAACAAAGTCCTCTCAAGCTCCAACGGCGGCAAACCCTTCTGGACTCTTGCTAAGTCTATTGGGAATAATTTCTGCAAGAGCACGTTCCCACCTCTTGTCTCAGGTGATGAAATTGTTTCTACCGCCCTGGGCAAGGCTGAACTTTTTGCTTCGTTGTTCGCCGGAAATTCTACCACCACCAAATGTTCAACCACCAACAGTCCCCAATGTCGCGCATAAAATGACTGATATCATTTTCCAAACTAAAAAGGTACGAAAGATGCTCTCTTCTCTTAATACCAGGAAAGCCTCTGGCCTTGACGAGATCCCAGCAATTGTTCTCAAAAAATGCGCACCAGAACTTGCTCCTGTCCTGACTAGTCTGTTTCAGATATCTTACAATAAAGGCATATTCCCTAGTAACTGGAAAACTGCTCGAGTACAACCCATCCCCAAGAAAGGATCCAAAGCGCTTCCTAGCAACTACAGGCCTATTTCTCTCCTTTCAGTCATTTCTAAAGTGATGGAAAAGTATATAAACACCGAACTACTAAAATTCCTTGAAAAACACAGTCTAATCCACGACAGGCAGTATGGATTCCGTCAGCGCAGATCGACTGCCGACCTCCTTTCCTTTGTCACCCATTCTTGGAACAAGTCTATGGAACAACACGGTGAATCCCAGATTGTTGCTCTAGACATATCCAAAGCATTCGACCAGGTCTGGCACGCAGCGCTGCTTAATAAACTTCCGGCCTATGGCTTACCACCAAAACTTTGTACCTGGACAGCAAATTTCCTCTCCAACAGGAGCATATCTGTTGTTGTGGATGGCCATTCCTCTAAACTGTATCCAATTAATGCAGGAGTTCCTCAAGGTTCAGCTTTAGCCCCTACTTTGTTTCTTCTCCACATCAATGACCTCCTCTCTAGCACATCCAACCCAGTTCACAGTTACGCGGACGACAGCACCCTCCACTCAAACATACAATATTCTAAGCCTGTCTCTTTAGCCCAATTAGATGAGGATCGCAGACTCATGGAGGGTCCCGTCTCCGTAGACCTCCAAAAAATATTAGACTGGGGAAGTAGAAATCTTGTACAATTCAACCCCACCAAAACTAAGTCTTGCTTTCTTTCTCACAAGAGATACACCAGCCCTAGACCGATCACAATGAACAACCAAGTTATTCAAAGTAATGAGTCCTTTTCTCTTGTTGGCATTACTGTGGATCGAAATCTTAATTGGCACCAACATGTTACATCAATTGCAGAAGCGGCTGCTAAGAAATTGGGTTTCCTCTTCCGGGCTCGCAAATTCTTTTCACCAACTAATCTCTATACCTTATACACTTCACAAATAAGGCCAAACCTCGAATACTGCTCCCACATCTGGGGTGCAGCTGCCGCTTCTACACTCGCTATCCTGGACTCCATTCAAAAGAGAGCTATACGTCTCATCGGTGACCCTACCCTCACCCAAAGGCTTCCATCCCTTGCCCACCGACGTGCCGTTGGTGACCTCTCTCTCTTTTATAGATATCTGCACGGGCACTGCTCAGAGGAGCTTTCCTCCATAATTCCCCCACCTGCTGCCCCCAGCAGATCTACCAGGGGAACAGAGCGAATGCACCCTTTTAACGTCCAGGTTACCAGACATAGAACATCTTGTTATGCCCGCTCTTTTGTCCCGAGGACTTCCAAGTTGAGGAATTCCTTGCCGGCACATGTTTTTCCTTCTCCTCCGAACCTCCAAACCTTCAAGTCCAGAATTAACAAGCTGCCTCTTTCCTCCTTGTCAACACCCACGGTACGATAGTATTTAGGCTGTAAGCCCTCGTGGTGTGTTGTTGACATTAAAAAAAAATAAAAAATAAAAAATAATAATTTTATCTTATTATACAAGTAAGTACAGGTGGCCATCAAGTGGCAAGGGATATTGTCGAATTAAAATATTACTTACAGAAGACTCTAAAAAGTAATTGAGTGATAACAGACATTTCAAGGCCCTTCTTGCCAATAATGTCCTAATGGTTTTACCGATACCTTTGTACAAAATATGATGATATTATGGCATTCGTTATACCTAAAATAGGTTAATTCCAAATTTTATGACGAAGTCTTAGTCACATGGTGCCTGATAATAATCGAGGTAAAATCATCTTTATACAATCTTTATTTAAAACATTTGACGTTTAAGACGAAACTGTAAAAGCCTGGACGCAGCAAGTACGTTATGGTAGTGAATTTTCATAGAAATGATCTGGCACAAAATATTTTATTATACCTTTTTTTCTTGTAACATAGAAATCTAAATTTTGGCGTATAATTTACTTTTTATATCGTAAACCTAAGTACCAAATTTGGTTATCATAGCTTTTTTATTTTTTGAGATAAAAAATTTTTTCGAATGAAAACTCAAAATTTTTCCGGAAAACCTCGTCCGAGTTTCCTTATTAACGAACTTATCCAAGATATTTACAAAAGGAAGGCACATGCCAAATTTTACCAAAATCGGCCCATTTTTTTTCGAATGAAAACTCAAAACTTTCCCGAAAAACCTCGTCCGACTTTCCTAACTAACGAACTTATCCAAGCCATTTACAAAAGGAAGGTACATCCCAAATTTTATCAAAATCGGCCCATCATTTTTTGAGTTATCCGTGTGATACATACATACTTCAATACATACATACACACACACACACACACACACACACACACACACACACACACACACACACACACACACACACACACACACATATATATATATATATATATATATATATATATATATATATATATATATATATATATATATATATATATATATATATATATATATATATATATATATATATAAATTGTAACTGATAGGGGTCCTAGTTCGCGCTCATTTGCAAAAAATTTTCTTTTATGTAATCAGTTTCGCCGTTTTATGGCATCACCAGAGGAGATAAAATTGATACCGAATGACACCTGGTGAGAGTGAAATATATTATTTTTAGTCTAATTTAAAGCAAGAAATTTTCGTAATTAGATTTGAACTACCCTCGTTAAGAAATAAAAGTTCCTTCATATGGTGGACATTTCGATGGTGACCCTATGTACAACACGGTTAACGAAGCTTCTACGCCATCTAGAGAAAATAAATTTTCCACACTTGATTGTCTTAAAAAGAAAGTTAAGTTTCCGGCATCTGTGATAATTTAGGGATCCATGTCAGCTAGAGGATTAGGAAACTTACACTTTATAGCTGACATTATGAACGCTGATAAATACATTTGCGTCCTTCAAAATAATTTGAAACCATACATCGAACAAATGCTGTTAAAGCACATCGAATGTATCTTTCAGCAAGATGGTGCCGCTTGTTTTAATACATTTTTCCTTACCAAGGTCAATTTCTTTAAGAAACATAGTTTTGTTAGTTCGACCAACTTCGATAAGCCAGGGCTATATACAGACATGTTAAATTTGAAATTGTCGCCGGATCTGTATTCTAGAGGGACCCACAGGTAAAAACGTTTTTTTCAAAATTCAAAAATTCCTATTTTATTAGCGATGTTTCTCTGCAAAATTTCGCTAAAAAAAGGAAAACAAGTCGTTGAAACGATCTATAAGACTTTTATAATAACTATTTCATGACTACTAAAAGCAAATGATTCCATTAGAAACATCACAATGTAAAATATTAGGAGAACAATGAAAAATGATGAAAGACAGCACTGAGATAGCGCAACAGTCATTTGAAAACTCTCATCGCAATACTCATTGGGAGCCAAGGACTATGGATTAAAATCTAGACACGTTTGTCAGATCACATCTGATTCATGTCACGTAGTAAATCACAGACCGATTGAGAATAATCACGCAGAGATGTTATCAGTCCATTAGTAATCATTAAATGATTACTGCCAACATTTAATTTTATATACACTGTAGAAAAACTTAATTAACATTGTTACTATTCTTATCAAATTTTTATTATTTTGCAGTATAAACTGAAGTACGCAATCATGAAAACCAAAGAGAACATTTTACAGCAACATGTTAACAAATTAAAAGTAAAATAGTTCTTCAGTATACTATAAATACTATATTAATTTTCACGGTAGAAAAGAACAGAACAAGGCTATGCTCCAGACTGAATTTTTATTATTATATTATATATCTGAATGATATTCGGCTTTTAACCGTCCTCCATTTCAAATGCGAAATTTTATTTGTATCGCCGTTTGTCCATTGCTGTAATTTGAGGTTTTAATGTTTCTAATTCCGCCTTCACCCATATGGTGCAAGGAAACAAAAGCGACAGTCGATGAAAATAGCCACGATGATAGATTTCTTGTAAAATCCAGTTCCTGTTATATAAAAAACAGAACGAAGCCCCTGATGATGGCCAGATTTATGGGCCGAAATGCGTAGGGCTTTTACCTAATAAAAATTCAGTCTGGAGCATAGCCTTTTTCTGTTCTTTTCTACCTTGGAAATATGTCTAACCCAGACGTTGTGACGTTCAGAAATTACTATATTAATTTTAATAAAGAAAGGGAAATTTTAAAACTATTTAAAAAAAGTTTATTGGTGCACTATTGCTGTCTCCGTTTTAGTGAATTTTTATTTAAAAAAATTCACTAATAGAGAGGTATCGATGGTGAGACTTTGCAAAAATTTTTTCAAATGAGCGCGAACTAGGACCCCTAGAACCAATATCCGGGGTCAGTTTCATTATATATATATATATATATATATATATATATATATATATATATATATATATATATATATATATATATATATATATATATATATATATATATATATATATATATATGTGTGTGTGTATCCGTTTGATAACTCAAAAAATAATTAACCGATTTCAATGAAAATCGGACGGGGTTTTCCGAAAAAAATTTGAGTTTTCTTTCAAAAAAATTTTTTTCTCCGAAAATAACAAAGCTGTTTTAATGAAATTTACTATATATGTTGCCTTGGGAGAGACCTTACTAAGTACCAAAACTCAACTTTCGAAGTTTAAAGAATATTGAGTTATTCAAATTTTAAATTTTCTTTCAAAAAAATTTGTTTTCTCCAAAAGTTACAAAGTTATTTTAATGAAATTTGGTAGATATCTTGCCCTAGGAAAGACCTTACTACATTCCAAAATTAAACTTTCTATGTTTTTATAAAACTGAGTTATTCAAATTTGATGCATTTAATAAAAATTCACTACCATAACGCACTTGCTGCGTCCCGAGTTATTTCTCAACATAGTCGGTTAAATTGGCAAAATATGCATACTTTTAGGGTGATTACACATTCGTTTTTACATTCAATGTTCACAGAATAGTGACGAAGTTATCCGAAAAAAAAAGGATGATTCTCTTATTTTCCTTGTGATTAAGTAACAAAATCAATTTTAATGTAAAACAATATAACAAATCGACTCCCTGTCCCATTTTGCAATATGAGGCCAAAATGTGGCAGAGCTGGTCAACCTTATTTCTCTTATGGCTACCATATTTAATTTTTCTATGATTTGAAAATCCTTTTCATTTTTTAGTAGAACGATATATTATATATACTTCATCTCTCGCAAAAAAAGTAACTGCTAAAATTGAATTTTTCAATGTTTTCATAAAAATCAAGTTGCCTTGAGTTAGTAAACCAATAACAAACTGTCAAATTAGCTAAACTTTTGATTTTATAGTATTTATAATAAACTGTACGATTGTCAACACATATTTTTTATTTAATAAAATATTGGAGTGGTGGAACAAAACAAACACTGCATTGTTCAACAAACACAATACTTTAATTTGATCCAAAGAAAACCCACATTTAGTTAAGACAGGTGCGACCACAACTAATATTTGGGTTTATGGTTTGGCGCCACATAACGGCATTACTAAAGCATATATTACGAGAAGAATATGACAAGGGAGTGCTATTTAGCATTTTTTGCACCGTGGACTGGTGAGACTTGTTAGATGAAATGTTTGAGCAAGATAATGCTCCAGGACATTTTTCAAGAAAAATATTTAAATACCAAATACGGTACCAAAGGGTTGGGAAGACATGGTCAGCAAAGGTGGCCACCAAGATCAGCCAATCTTACACTGCTTGGCTTGAGAGTCTTTATCATAAAGTTATACTACGATCTTAGCAATAGTAATATTGATAATGGTAATGGTAACAAAAGTAATAGTACCTAAGTTATTATTTTAGTTAATGTTGTTGCTGTGGTAGAATGGTGAAACCAGTAAGACAATTGGATTTTTCTAATATATGTATTAGCATTGTCGGTCATTCGAAGTTCGATTAAGTCACTTGTGCTAATAAAAAATAAATTAAAAGAAAGTAGTGGATTAATATCATTGCATTAATAAATATATAAACCTAACTAATTTAATATTTTTTACAGTTTTTTATTCCCAATACGTCACATTATGTTGTATTCAGAAACGAAGGTCAATTAGAATATAAATCTATTAAATAAAATAAATGTCTTAATTTGACAACCGCATAGTTTATTTATGGTACTACCAAAAACTCAGAAGCATAGCTAATCTGACCAATTGCCATTGTTGATCACCACAATATTTTAGTAGGATAACTTTATTTTTATGAAAAAATTTAACCCTCATTTTAAGCAGCTATTTTTGCCACAAATAAAACATACGATATATGGTTTATTTAGAAATGAAACGCTTTCAAGTAATCGAAACATTAAATATGGCGTCCACAAGATAGAAAACTTGACTACGACTCGGTCACATTTTGGTGTCATATTGCAAATGAACCACAGCAGTGGCTTTGTTGTACCCTTTAACAAACAAAAAAATTTTTGTTTTTTTCCCTAAAATTTCCACATTAGGAGGAAAATAAGAAACATCGTAACTCTTCAGGATACATCGGATCTGAAAACAGATTTGTAATTAGCTTTAAATTCTGCAATAATTTTCTAATTTAACAAACTCTCTATTATATTAGCGAATTATCATTAAGAACATTCGCTAATAGAGAGGTCACGATGAAAAGCTTTTGGAAAATTTTCTTCAGATGGGCGTGAATTTGGGTTCCTAGAATCTAAAACACAGGTCCGTTTAAATTTATATATATATATATATATATATATATATATATATATATATATATATATATATATATATATATATATATATATATATATATATATATCCGAGAGATAACTCAAAAAATACTTAACGGATTTGGACGAAACTTGGCACATATCTTCATTGTATTAGGACCGCGGACGAGTGCGTATATCAGCTATAACGGACATTCATTTCCCCCAAAAATATTTTTGAAAACGCTATATTTCTGTAAATATCAGAGTAATTGGAATGAGATTTTGCATGTGACTAGAAATGGTGTAAATCAACCTATGTTGTGAATTTTAGTAATGAAAATGAGTTTGGTACACAATATGTACAGTTTTTTCCAAAGTAAAAATAAAATCTGAAAGACATTCGTTGAAACGACTTAGTGGTTAAAGTCCAATGCCTGACAGACAGAGTAGTTAACTGCCACGCGTAGATTGATTCATACAACATGTATTATAAACCATACAGCAACGCTAACCAAACTGAATAAATAACAGGCATAAAACATACTACCCGAACCAACAATCGTGAAATCTCTGCCACAAATATAGAAAATGACAGACATGAAATTAAAAATTTGCCAAGTGATTGTTATTTAACTGGGGGATACAATCAATTTTTAAAATACACTATATTTGTAGCTTGATCAACGGCCCCAAATACAGTTTTAGCACAGTATAGATATATTATGCTGTGGTTTTGGACTGAAAGTGTAGCATAATATAGTAGAAATAAAGTCAAGTCTCTATAAAAATGATTCGAAAATAGTTTCTTTTATCTTTAAACATAAACGTAAGACGTCATATAAGACCTAAACAGTGGTGGAATGTGTTTCAATGGCAATTCCACTAATTCTGTAATTAATTGTTACCTACACTTTGAATATAATATCCTGGGCATGAAGCCAATTTGAAATATGATGTAAATAAAACGTTAGTTAACGTATGCTTAGACGGCTTAGGTGGTTTTATATATATATATATATATATATATATATATATATATATATATATATATATATATATATATATATATATATATATATACAGTGTGTCCCAAACTGGATGGAAATGTATTGCTATCTCCGTTATTAGTGGAGATAGGGAGACGGTTAAATTAGCATTGTTTTGTAGAATTTCATGCTCGTTCCAAATATGACTTGTATTTTGCCCTGCCTCTTTTCGTGTGTTGAGTTATTTTGGAAAACCAAAATTTTTCGATTTCTTTTTTCTTCAATATCTAAGTAGGTGTTGATCTGACATGTCTAAGACTTGCAGATTATCAGGACACTTTTTACCGAGTAATCTTTTTGTGCTATTCTCAACTTTGGATTGTCATTTGTTTTTAAGCTACAGGTATCAATGTTTGTTTTTATTATGGCAGCCATATTTGATTTTTTGCTCATCTGATAGCCTGTGAAAAGAGCTTTCCAATGATGTGCAACATGCTTGAGAAAACTTGTAATTGCACTGACAATTTTGAGAAAAACCGTTTTGAGAATAGTAGGCTATGAAATCCAATACCAGAAAACAAATGACAAAAAAAGTGTTCACAAAGCAGTAGGCCATGGAGTCTAACAATAGACTTATAATAACTTCTGCTTTTAACAGAATTTTCCGTAATTATTCACGATAAAAAAAATGGAACTTTGAGCACACCAATGAATCGGACCATTATTACAAATGATATTTTACATTACAACATTGTCCTAAAAAAATGTTATACTTTAATTAAATAGGTAAACCTAGTAAATAACCAAATTTACTAACAGAACACAATAAAAAGCAGATTAATGATTTAGGAAGACGCCTTTGAAAATTGTTTTATTTTTAAACGTAATTAAACTGAAAAATAACAGAAGAAAGGTTGCTATGAATATAACACTATCGCGACAATTAAGAATACTGTCATTCTTAATTATCTGAACAATTTGAGGTGTATTTAACACGTTGCTGAAAATTTTGCACTAAATGGTTTGTTTCCTGTTTATTTTAAATATTATTCAACAATATGTTTAGTAATGAAGAATATTTTGACATGTTGGAATGTTACATTCGTTCTAACCGAAATACAGAGGCAGGTGCAAATTCATATCCAAACAATTACCCAGAAAGACGACAACCAAACACCAAAATATTTCGCAGGATAGTGTATTGAACGACGATAGCTTCCACGCAAAGGAACTACCAATGCCTAGAAATGAAGAAATAAATAATGCCGTCTTACAGGTTTCAAACAAAAACCCTCTCCAATCTGTTCGGTTTTATGGTGAACAAATTGACGTTCCAAAAAGTACGATATACCGTGTATTAAGACAAAGTCATTACCATCCATACAAACCTACCTATCGTACAAGGCTTAAATGTTGACGATTACCCTAAGCGACTTCAATTCTGCAGATGGACAATGTCAGCAAGATGAAAATTTTCATTTGGAAATAATATGGATTGATGAATCCAGATTTACAAATTGTGGTGTGTATAATCGCCATAATAGGCATTATTGAGCAAATGAAAATACCCACCTAAAGGAAGAAAGACCATTGGAAGACAGATTTGGTATTAATGTTTGGTGCGGCTTATTAGATAAAAAACTGTTATTTTTAGTGAATTTTCTTTAAAAAAATCACTAATGAGGAGATCCCGACTTTTGAATTTTGAAAAAATTTCTTCAAATGAGCGCTATTTAGGACCCCCCAGAACCCAAATCCGAGGTCAGTTTCAGACTTTATATGTTTATATATATATATATATATATATATATATATATATATATATATATATATATATATATATATATATATATATAACAGTGAAGCCAGAGAAGTATTCTCAAAGTCTGTATGCAGTATGGACAAGTTTCACCAAGTAAGGGCAACAACAATCAATGAATATATATATATATATATATATATATATATATATATATATATATATATATATATATATATATATATATATATTATGTGTCACACCTATAACTTAAAAAATAACGGACCGATTTTGATAAAGCTTGGTGAGTACCTTCATTTCGCAAGTGGCTTGGATAAGTTCGTTATCCAGGAAAATCCGCCGTGGTTTTCCTGGAAAATTTTTTGTTTTCTTTCGAAAAAAAATTATATATCCAAAATTAACAAAGTAAGGGCAACCAAACTTCATACGCGGGTATGTATCATTATAAGCAAGTTACTTACCAAAATTTAGCTTCGTAGGTTAAAGGACAAAAAAGGTACAGGCATTCAAAGAAAAATAAATTTGGGTTTTCCTCAAAACGTCAAAATCGCGATTTTAAACGTCAAAATTGGTGAGTACCTTCCTTTCGCAAGTGGCTTGGATAAGTTCGTTAGCCAGGAAAATCCGCCGAGGTTTTCCCGGAAAATTTTGTGTTTTCTTTCAAAAAAAATTTATATCTCCAAAATTAACAAAGTAAGGGGAACCAAATTTGGTAAGCTGGTTTATATCGTTATAGGTGTGCTACCTACCAAAATTTAGCTTTGTAGGTCAAAAGGCAAAAAAGTTATGGGCATTTAAAGAAAAATAAATTGGGGGTTTCCTCAAAACGTCAAAGTGACAATTTAAAACGTCAAAATTCGCAACATTTAGGCAAAGAACTTTAATCTAATACAGGCTATGTAAAGAAAACGTCTCAAGAAGAATGTTTTACAAACACCGAAGTCTTAGTTTCAACCGTCATTGTCCTTCATTTTACTAAAATATTTCCAGAAAATTCATTTCAAATAGACCCTTTCTCTGATGCTTGGCAGTAGCCCTAGCTATAGAGTTTATCGTTTAATGGTATATAATTTTTGTCCAATTTTCGTAAAAAATCAATAAAGCTCAATATATCCGTTATTATACAAGATATGAAAAAATATTGTATACATTAATTATACGGTGTTTTGAGCTACATCTTAAAAAATTATTACGACAATCACCGCGTGGTCCATAAGTCGTTGGTGATACAAATAATATTTTTTTTAGTCGAAAACGCCTTATGTTTTTGCATTTTCCATCGAAATATAATGCATGTTTGTAAGTTAAGAAATTCTGGAGGCAGCAAGTGCGTTATGGTTGCGAATTTTGATTAAATGCTTCATATTTGAAAAGCTCAATTTGCTATTAACCTATAAGGTTGACCAAGATACGGATTTTTTCGGTTACAATTTAAGTTTACTTTTGGAAATTTCTGTACGTTTTCAAACAATCAAGTTATTTTGATGAAACGTGGCACATTGTTTTTACTATATATGTTATACTGGTAATCAAATTTGATGCCTGCTTTCTGAAAAAACACACACACATATTTGCTATTAAAAACATTTTTATGAAAATTCACTACCATAACGCACTTGCTGCGTCCCGAACTTTTTATTTGTAGATTAGACAGTTAATTAAAAAAAAGTTCAGGTAACTTCATTCTTGGTCCGCTCTTTTTTGAAAATAATTTAACTGGGGAGAGGTATCTTAATCTATTGAGAAATGATATCTTACCAACAACTAGAAGAGTTCATGGTAATTTAGACGAGATTTGGTACCAACAAGACGGTTGTCCAGCTCACAATTCTAGGATCGTCAAAGAATTTTTGTACCAAAATTTTAATAATCGTGTCATTTGTAACAAAGGGCCGGTTCGTTGGTGTGCTCGAAGTACTGATATAACACCCATGGATTTTTATTTTTGGGGTACTCTGAAGAATGATGTGTATAATTTCGATCCACCACAAAATATCAATGAATTACGAAACAGAATCACGCAAGCTATAAATTATATTAACCAAAACACCCTCACCAGAGTTTGCAGGCATGTTTCAAAAAGGTGTATAAAGTGCATTGAACAAAACGGTGGCCATATTGAACAATTTTCTATTTAGTGTATTTTTAAGTTTCTATTTTATTATTTGTTGAGTTCCGTTTCTAATTGTGTTGTTTTGTGGAATTTAAGTTTCTATTTGTTATTGCCGGGTTTCGTTATTAAACTGTTTCACATAATCTTACCTAGCATTATTACCTAATTAAGTATTTTAAATTAAATCACAATATTTTATTATCGTGAATCATTACGGAAAATTATGTTAAAAGTAGACACCTAATTGTTAGACTGCATGGCCTACTGCTTTGTGAGCACTTTTTTTTGTCATTTGTTTTCTGGTATTGGTTTCATAGCCTACTATCCTCAAAACGGTTTTTCTCAAAATTGTCAGTGCAATTACAAGATTTCTCTAGCATGTTGCACATCACTGGAAAGCTCTTTTCACAGGCTATCAGATGAGCAAAAAATCCAATATGGCTGACATAATAAAAACAAACTTTGATACCTGTAGCTCAAAAACAAATGACCATCCAAAGTTGAGACTAGCACAAAAAGATTACCCTGTAAAAAGTGTCCTGATAATCTGCAAGTCTTAGACATGTCAGATCAACGCCTACTTAGATATTGAAGAAAAAAGAAATCGACAAATTTTTTTCTCTTCAAATTAACTCGAAAACGAAAACAGGCAGGGCAAAATACAAGTCATATTTGGAACGAGCATGAAATTCTACAAAACATTGCTAATTTAATCGTCTTGCCACATCTAATAATAACGGAGATAGCAATACATCTCCATCCAGTTTGGGACACGCTATATATATATATATATATATATATATATATATATATATATATATATATATATATATATATATATATATATCGGCTCCTGTGGGCCCAAATTCGCGCTCATGTCTAAACATTTTTGCAAAGTCTCACCATCGGTACCTCTATTAGCGATTTCATTTAATATAAAGTCGCTAAAATGTCTGCTGAAAATTATAATTTCCGACTCAAAGGTGCCAAAGTTATTCAGGCATTTTAAACAATAATGAGATCCTGTTCAATACGTATGCAACGAATCTTTGCCACAAATATGGAAAATGACAGACGACATGAAATTAAAAATTAGCCAAGTGAATGTTATTTAACTGGGGGAATCAATCAATGTTTAAAATACACTATATTTGTAGCTTGACGAACAGCCCCAAATACAGTATATATATATATATATATATATATATATATATATATATATATATATATATATATGTATGTATGTATGCAACCGATGACTCAAAAAGTTATTAACCGATTTTGATGGAACTCTTCTAGAATCTTTCTTTTATTAATATCTTGCATCAGTTTGTTACCCAGCCCCATCGGACTAGTTTTTCTTAAAAAAAAATCATGAAATTTGGTTGATATATTGCCTCCGTAAATACCTTACTACATATTAAAATTAAACTTTCTATGTTTATAGAAAATTGAGTTATACAAATTTGAAGCATTTAATGAAAATTCGCTACCATAACGCACTTGCTGTGTCCCAAAATTTTTGTTATTATTATATTATGTTATAAATCTATATATCGGTTCCTGTTTTAAAGCGATTTTTAAGAGCCTTAAGAAAATTAACTCTTAAGGCCTTAATCAGCCTACTCCTTAGAGCGGTAGGTAAGAGTATGTTCGGGTTGTGGTAGCTTGATTACGGGGACGCAATCTGCCTACGCCACTCGTCGTTGGTCGTTATCGGAGTCATTAATCGGATTAAAAGTGTTGTGTCAGGTAATATATATACAATTTATAAACATATAAAGTATGAAACTCACGCTGGGTATACTCTACAGTGCCTAATTAGCGGCCACTTAAAGACGTTTTTTTAAGTTCATAAAATCCTAATATTTTTTTGGAAAATGCGGTTATGTCGTCTTATTTTAAATTGAACAACTACATTTTAAATAAATTGCAGGATGATTATAAATGGGATGTATTTAGAAAAGATATAAAGCAAAACCACAACAAAGTAGGTAAGCTGTAATTTACTTTTAATTTAAATCTTAAAAAGAAGTACTGACTTTCAAAAAAATCAGAATGCCCAATAAGGGTCTATCAATTGCAATGAAATTTCCTATACTACTCTGTTTTGTCTCTGATAATAAATAATAACAATATGAACAAACAACTTTAACAGATGTACACTTTTAGACGCCTCAAAAACAACTGATGGAGTAGATGCAGTGGTAACACCACATAAACAATGAGTTGATTGTACAAAACCTAAGTAAAATCTTAGAGACCTACAAAAGTCATACACAGGTATATACAGACGCCTTAAAAACAGCTGATGGAGTAGATGCAGTGGTAGTTACTACCACATCAACAGAAAAATAGACATATCTCTCGCATGCTAGCATTTATACAGCCGAACTTTATCCACTGTCCGCGCGCAATGTTGATCAATTCTTGGAACTCCAAAAAGCATGTAATATTAACACTCTTTGCAAAGTATCGAATATTAAACAAATAGCATCGTAATGAAAATCAAGGAAGAATGCACAAGTCACAGGCTGTAGGTAAAAAGGTAACTTTTGTCGGGATCCCGTCACATACTGGAATTCACCAGTGTGCAGGATGCTATTAAAGTGAGTCCAGTTAATAGGTAATAGATGACGTGAAAAACTTAATTTTACATACAGTTTGAAGTGCATGGCAAACCCGGTGGTTAAACTCAACATCAAAATTGAGATCAGCTAAATCATTAGTGAAAATTTGGCTAACAACACCAAAGAAGCCAAGTCCTTATTACACGCCTGAGATTAGGTCACACCGAACCTACTAATAGGCACGTTTTAAAAAATGATCCACAACCAATATGTGTTCCCTGTGATGTAAACCAGACTGTCAGACATTTTTGCGAAGTGTCCACTGTTCAACCAAGAAAGACTTACCCATGAAATTCCCCCAACAATTGAACAAGCCATTGGACCGAAATGCTCCTTGAATAGCACAATCGCGTGCCTCAGAGCAATCCATATGGCAAACCTTTAAAGATAAGCTTATAGTGTCATTTTTGATAGTGTTGCAGTTTTTTTTGTAACCTAGATACGTTTTTTATGTTGTATTACCTCTCGCTAATAACTAATAATACTAATAATTTTTAATTAAAAAAAATCTCTCTAGATAAATTCGCCTGGTTCATTTAGTTACTTTACAAAATAGCCACCTTTATTTGCATAATTTGCTAGTGTAATTTTATTTGGGTAGCTGATTTCATAGCGCGATTAATAACTAATTTTTACATTACATATAGTAACCAAAAATAAATTACAAAATTTGTTAATTGTAAAATAAACATTTAAAAATGCATAAAACTAAAAGATTGAAATTGATAATATTCTTATAAGCGCTTTTAATAGCAGGTACAAGCTAATTGATGTCTTAGTAGCCTAGGGGGTGAAACGTTGGTTCGCTATGCACGTGTGTCTGTTTCGGATTTTATTGTAGTCCGTCACTTTTGTTCAAACATTATAACCAATTATTTTAGGACATACTGAAAAATAACAGCTACTACGGTCGTCGTATTCTGTTTGAACAAGTCTAATCCCTGAACGTTCCACTTTTCAGACGCCGTGTTAAGCAGTCGTTCCGTGCCCTATGCGACATTGGGCACGAAAACGAGTCATACCCTGGTAACAAAAGTCAGGTTGGGCATAATTTCCAGGTTGTTGAAGTGAAACTGCTCATTCTTCTCAGTGATTTGCCATCCTCGTAGAAGTAAGCTACCGTTAAGGGAACAAAGTATAACACAATAGAATACAAGTTTCAAGTAATTTTCTTATAATATATGAATTAAAGACTTTCCAACAAATAGTTTTAAAAGCAGCCATACTAATACCTATGTAACTTTTGTGAGTTTTGTGTGTTTCCAAACAATTCTTTACCAAAGGTTGAAAATTATGAAGACTATAATTAAGGATATGTTGATTTTCGTTATTACGTGTGGGAGGCAAATTATGTGGCGCTTCACAGTACATTTGTTCTTGTGCCAGCATGAAAATAGAAGCGATTTTATGTTCAACAGCGACAAAAAATGTACAAATCCTGTTAATTTTTTTATATATTTAAACACGTGTCACCTTAACAGTGTTTTATAAAAGTTACGTACGATCCACCCACTGTCCGAGTGGTCCAAATGTTGTAAGAGATAGCCAGCGGTATATTACGTCATCATTTAGCAAAACATTAATGAAACATCAACTTTTAAATCATCGTGGTAGGTCACGAAAGTTATCACGATTTAATGCAAGTACAGAAATGCTAGAAACATTTGATTTAATGAAACCTACGTCGGAAATAAATATAAAGAGAGTGATAAACAATAATTAATTCAGAGTATGTATCCATGTAAAAAAAGTATTTAATTTTATTTTTAATATGCCTGGCAACAAATCGTTTGAAAACCTATAATCTATTTTTAAATATGTAAATAATGGAGGTAACATGTCAAAACATAATACATCTTATGTTGTTTCGTAAAGAAATGTAGACTGTCTTTCTTCAAAAAATTTTTGTTACCAAAACAATTATGGGTAGTGTGTACTCTATTTCAAAACACTGCTTGTTAGAATATCATAGCTGCCTGTAATATCTTAATATGGGATGGATAAAATAAAGGCCGCTAGCCGCAGGTGACATCGTGTATTTTTCCAAAATTCTGTTTCTTTGTAGGTGCAATATCTGTAAATTGTTTTATGTATTAATATATACACTGGAAGGTTAAACCGAAATGTACGTGGCCATGAAAGGTATGCGCTTTCAATACAATTGTTTACTGCCAAGTTGTGCGTAAATCAATTCATTTTTTTATGTTTTTTGTAAAACTGTAAAGGCACAAAAAAGAATAATTTAAACTATGACTAAGAAGTGTAAAAGTTTTTGACCAAAGAAGGCAATCACCCTAAAATTACACAAGAACGTATACTGCTATCTTGGTATATGGTAAAAATTGTTCATCGTATTTTCAAATAAAATTCTAGTCAAAGCAGTTCAATGCGGCAGAGAATCCAATCGAGATAACCCTAAAAGTTCACCACCTGTGGAGGCACGGATCGACGATAACATCAAAAGAATATAAGAAATAGTACTACAGGATCGACGAATCAAAGTTTGGATTATTGCCCATGATATAAGAATCGCCAAAGCATTAGTGTTGACAATTTCGCATGAAGATTTGATAGATTCTAAGAATCGTGTATCCTGAACAAAAGTTGTGCAGTCAAGAAACTTGCGAAGGAAAGATGGCGGTTGTAGCTCTTGACCAAGACTTTTCTAAAATTACAACAAGCGATGAAACGTGCATGTTCCACTGGGATCCTCCAACAGAACAAGAGTCAATGCAAATGCAATGATCGTACAAAGAATCTCCACCACATAAAAAAAGCAAAAACGCGAGCACCTGCAAACAAGCTGATAGCGACAATTGTTTTGGATAATGAGGACCATCGTTTGATTGAGTCCTATATGCAGAAGATGTCCACAATTACCCCAGATGTCTACAAACAAGTAATTAAAAAGTGAAAGGTTGCCATACACCAAAAGAGACACTCTAATGTTGCCCACGAAACTTTATTACTGCACAAGGTATGTGGAAAAATGAAATTTTCTTTATGGCGTAAATATTGGATGCTTAGGTAAATTTCATGACATATACAGGCTGGTCCACTTTATAATAGCAGGACTTCAACAGCGTATTATAGCTTATCGAAAATTAAGGGCAGTTTGTCTGATATACTATGTCACATTTACATTCGGGATATACAGGGCCTTGAAAAATAGTAAAAAAATATAGTTTGGCTATAAATCAGTATTCAAAGTAGCTTTTTGTAATTTGGTACGCTTAGTTTAGTTATATGCTCTATCGAACAGTTGTTGACAATTTTCTGTCAAAACATCAGTGGCGTTCATAAGGGGTGTCTAAAGAATACCCATAAAAAATGTACGCCACTGGTTTTCCCACAAAACCGTTACAGTTAAAGAATTCTACATTTCATTTAAAAATTTTCATGTTTTTTTCAGTTTCTTCGGTTATATAAATTGACTTTCTTTTAAAAAAATCACTAATGAGAATATCCCGACTTTTGAATTTTGAAAACATTTCTTCAAATGAGCGCAAACTAGGCGCGCTAGAACCCATATCTCGGGTTGGTTTCAATTTTAATATGCTACAGCGATAACTCAAAAAATAATGGGCGGATTTTTATCAAATTGGGTACGTACCTTCCTTTCCAAGTGGCTTGGATAAGTTCGTTAGCCAGGAAGATCGGCCCAGGTTTTCCCGGAAAATTTTGGGTTTACTTTCGGAAAAAATTTATATCTCTAGAAATGATAAATAATAAAAACAAGATCAATGGACAATACAACAAAGAACAGTTTTATGCCAGAAAAAATAATTATACAAAAACAGAAAGAAAAAGAGAAGGATAGTTTTGTAAAACATACTGATCTGACCAAGCCAATAAAATAAATAAATAAAAGTAATACTGCTGATGTAAGGTGTGGGAAAAATGCGCCAATGGCACACTGTCGTAGCCATATCTTAGAGAAAAAAATTATCCAGAAATAACAAAGTATGGACAACCAAATTTAGTACGCTGGTTTGTATCATAAAGCGTATCCTACATACCAAAATTTAGACCTATAGGGTAAAAGTAAAAAAGGTAGAGGCATTTAAAGACAAACAAATTAGGTGCCACGGATGACCCAGTAAACGCACAAAAGTAAACTATTTTGTGTGGATAACAAAATTCTATGGATGTTACTGACAAAGAATAAGTTTTTTGGGGCAAAAAGGTCCAGAACCGTTAGAAAAATTACTTTGAAGATTTGGCAACTTTTCCTCTTAAAACATTAAAGTCGCCATTTGAAACGTGAAAATTTTTAGGAACTTTTAGGCAAAAAACCTGAACCTAATACGGACTATGTAGAGAAAATGTTGCAATTAATGTGTTTTAAAAGTTCTTAAGTTTCAACTTCAACCGCCATTGTCCATCATTTTACTAAAATGTTTCCAGAAAATTCATTTCAAATAGACCATTTCTCTGAACTTGTGTCTAGTGATAGCAATTCTACTTTTCCCTTCGGGCTTCCGCATGCGCAGTGAGTTGCCGGGATAATTCAAAATGATGTGCAGGACTTTTCGCTTATTGTAACTAATATTACATGTTTCAAAGGCTTGTTAAATTTATTAACCGGTTGAAAAATACATTAAGTAAACTACAATGGATACGATTCATGACACCAATAATGTGACTGTAAAAGTTTAAACATAAAATGGTTTCAATTTTAGTATACAACTTGCCCCTTACAAATTAAAATAAGCCACAAAAGAAATTAACGCAAAAAATGTCCATGAAAAACTTTATTGTAACATATATTACAACTAAAAATCCGTCTTCCAGCAGGGATTTATCTTGATAAATCCACCAGCGGTATTGAATACACCATTCCATTGGCAAATGACAGCTCTTGATCTCGATTAATCTGCTTACGATCTTGATCAAAGTGCTGACGGTCTTGACCCAAGTCTGAGACTGAGCAAAAATCCTGGTCATTTTTTTTGTAAGGTTTATACGTTCAAAGTTAAAACATCTTTTGTTTACATATAATAGGTTATGGTTGGTTATGGTTTATTCATAAAAAGTAAATAAATAGATATAAAATGAATCATTTTCTACAGATTTTATAAACGTTTCGTTTAGGTGTTACTTAAGTAAATCGTGCCATTAAATTGGCGAAACAGAAGAATTTATATATATTTGGCCACATTAGCAATAGTAAAATGCAAGGGGATGCTCGAACGAACCGAGGAATACTTGTTTATTGTAGACCGCTGTTTGAGTTTCAGTGTGACAGTGGGCCGTTACCAACACGATGGCACCCGTACTTAGCGCATACGGAAGCCCGAAATCCAAAGACGAGTGTCTCACCGCAATAGGTTTTGTTTGTGCCGTTTTATTAAATCGTTATAAAAAAGACCTCCCTGAAGTGCTGTTTACACACAATCCTCCCAACTGACCTGACCTGACCATCAGTTTGCCTAATTAAAGAGCTGAGATAATGAACCCTGGCATACATCAAGGTCATGTGAGCATAATGTGTACATGGTGGACATTTTCCTTCCCCCAGATTTTTAAATTGGCAAACTGCTGTCAGTTGGGAGGATTGTGTGTAAACAGAACTCCAGGGAGGTCTTTTTTTATAACGATTTAATAAAACTGCACAAAAACAAGCGGTGAGACACTAAGTAGAATGGGTATCTCTAGACACAAGTTTTCTCTGATGCTTTAGCAGTAGTTTTAGTTATAGAGTTGATGGTTTAATTCTCTATAATTTTCAGCAAATTTTCGTAGAATTCGCCATTGAGACCGCGATTTTTGAATTTTAAAAAGATTTTTCCAAATGAGCGCCAACTAAGTCCCCCAGGACCCATGTCCGGGGTTAGTTTCAGTTTTTATCTGGTTATATATACACAAGAGTGACGCATTTCTACGGTAAAGCTCAATATTACTGTTATTATACAAGATACGAGAAACAATTGTATATGTTTATTATAGAGTGTCTTGAGCTACATCTTAAAACTTATTTCTACTATTCACAGGCTGGCACTTAAGTCGTTGGTTATACAAATTTTCTTATCGAACACGCCTTATATTAATGCATTTTCCATCGAAATATAATGCATGTTTGTAGGAAAGGAAATTCGGGACGCAGCAAGTGCGTTATGGTAGCGAATTTTAATTAAATGCTTCAAATTTGACTACCTGCAATTTGAGCTGCATCTTATAAAAAATATTTCGACAATCACAGGTTGCCCATAAGTCCTTGGTAATACAAATTTTCTTTTTTAAATCGAACAGCCCTTATATTATTGCATTTTCCATCGAATTGTTATGCATGTTTGTTTTCGAGTTATTTCAATTGTTTTGCAACTTTTCACATTTTTGGCACATATAAAAAATTGTGATCGGCGTCTTTACCAACAAAACTCGGAGTCTAATGCAAATGACGCATTCAGAGGTTTTCGTTTATATTATTTCATGAAAAAAATCGAGATGCCATGCACAGGACGCTCTCAAATAGTAACTGAGTTAAATAAAAATCAATCTGTCGTAACTCAATTGTTTCAAATAGAACAGTATGTATTTTGTGTTTCAGAAGTGAAGGGCAGAATAATAAATATTTAATAAGTTATTTTAAAAAATGTTTTCGGATTTTCGTGAAAAAAAAAATTTTCAAATTTTTAAGCAAAAAAACCTTTTTTGGGAGTTTTGTCAAAAAGTTTATTTGATGAAATATGGTACATTGCTTCTATTATATAGATTATAGGTACAGGTAACCAAATTTGATACCTGCTTTCATTAAAAAAAGACACATTTGCTATTAAACACGTTTTTATGAAAATTCCCTACCATAACGCACTTGCTGCGTCCACACTTTTTTAATTTTTAATTAACTTTAAATGTGAGAAAACACGTCATGCACACAAATACATACTTTATTTTTTGTTCAATTAGGCATTCTTCAAGTACCCCCTATGAACCCACTGACTTCATGACAAAACATTGGCAACCACTATTCGATAGAGAATATAATAAAAAAACATACACGTACCAAATTTCAAGAAGTTACCCAATTTGGCTACTGGTTTATATCCAAATTATGATTTTTTTTTCATTCTTCAACGCCCTATATATCCCGACATATTTTATTAGACCAACTGCCCTTATCTTTCGATAAGCTATACGCTTTTAAAATTGTGCCACTATAAAGTAGACCACTATAAAGCAGACCACTATAAAGTAGACCACCCTATATATTACATATAGAGTGCTCATTATCTACATCGGTATAATGGGTAACTTTGTTATTCACGAGAATACAGCTTTCCTATATATTACATATAGAGTGCCCATTATCTACCTCCGTATAATGGGTAACTTTGTTATTCATGAGAATACAGCTTTGGTAAAGTAGCGAAGTTAGGCAGAACTTCAAGAGCAGTTTGATGACATGAACAAACTTCTAATGCATCGCCAACTTTCTGAGATAATTTGAAAAAACTCACTTCATTCTGGAATATCTCAGTGACGGTTGATGGTACAAAAGAGATATAGGCCTCATTTTGCAGGTACTTTTCGGAGAATAGAATAATGTTAACAAAATATCTATAGCGTGCTTGGTTCGAAAGAGATTTATGTAACAAAAACTATTTATTATAAATTATTTACAAAATTATGTGCCAAGCAGGCGGTGAATACATCCAATTCGACGTGACAATAATTATGCTAGTCATGTATCTATTAGAGAACTATTTTTATGAGTAGATGAATATTTTATTACAATAAGCATAACAAACGAATTAAATAACTTATTATATTGACAAAAAATAAACGTTATTTGGAACACCTGTAAAAGCAAAACGAAGGAAAATTAAAACGGACAAAATATATCTACAATAAATGTTCAGTCTGCCATAAACTTCTTAACACCTCTGGCACCTAGGAACTATTTCTCTCTGGACTTTTTTCATCGACTGGTTACGAAAACTCCTTGCAGAGGCTTGATTATTATTTTTTAGTTCCTCAATATTCTCAGGTTTTTTCTGTTTCCTATCCAGCTGAGAAAATGTTCCGTTAGATATGCTGACACATTTCTAGAATTATGAACAGGGGCACCATGGTGCTGAGAATGTGTTAAGTTCTGAATCGTACTCAGAGGTAAATTGTCCAACATTTCTTCAAATTCACTTTGCAGAGCCCAAATATCGTTCTGAATTCAGGTTCGTGTCATAGAAAAAGGCGCTAAGGTTGTGGTACCAATAATTACGCACCACACATTTACTAAAAATACGTACCTACTGGTCTCGCTTTCTGCAGTAAGATGAAGATTTCTTTGATCCCAATATACTGTATTGTGTCGATTAAATATCCCGTTATTGGTGAATTTGATTTCATCTGTAAAAAGAATTCCATACGAAAAACGAGCATCTTGTCCTGCTTTCCTTACCAACCATCTAGCAAACTGAATTCGTCGGCTTAAATCTCCGGAATATAATGTATTACTGATACTACATTTGCAGGGCTAATAACTATTAACTTGTTTAAGAATAAAATGGGCCGTTTCTTTTGAAATCCCGTGCTCCTTCGCCAATTTTCTGGTATTTATATAAACCAAGTACATCTACTTGGTTTTTAATTAACGAATGCCAAAACTACTTCTTCGTCTTCCTCTTTAAATCTCAAGTTCTCAGTTTTTGGTTTGTTGAATGGACCCTAAACCTTAAGATTGAATTCCAGTTTCGCAAACAGTATATTATCCTTCTTTCCATGTATCGTTGGAAATACATTTCACTAGCTTCATCGACATTTCCGTTACTGGCATAATAACAGAAAATCATGTCATTTTTCTCTTCATTCGTATACTACATTATAATTTATTGTTTGGACAAAAAATATACCGAAGAACTACGTAAAGTTCAAAACTATGTTTGACACAAGCTTGTACAATGACAGTTTGTTGACTGTTACATCGGATTGAATGTATCCACCGTCTGCTTGGTACATAATTTTGCAAATATTTATAATGATTAGTTTTTGTTAAATAAATCTCAAACTAATAGAAATATCAAACCTTATATTATTGGAATCAGAAAAAAAAAAGCTTTTGAAAGACGTGACAGCATTGCCATTTAAAAAAATGCAACTTTGTTATCTCTTTGAACGAAGCACGCCACGGATTTTTTGTTAACATTATTTTATTCTACGAGAAAATACCTACTAAATGAGGTCTTGATCTCTTTTGTATCGCTGACCGTGATGGAGATAAGAATAAGAATTAAGTCAGTTTTTTCAAATCATCTCAGAAAGTAGGCGATGCATTAGAAGTTTATTCTTGTCATCAAACTGCTCTTGAAATTCTGCCCAACTTTACTACTTTACTTAAGCTGTATTCTCAGGAATAACACAGTTACGCATTATACCGAGGTAGATAATGGGCACCCTGTGAATATGAGGGTTTTCTGGATAAACAGCATCCAGAATTTGTTAAAACTCAACGTTTCGGCTCCTGTTTAGGAGGGAATTTTCAAGAGATTAAGAAAACTATAAAAGAAAAACACCAATCTCTTGACTTTGTGACGGTTCTAGACATGCACAGTAGCCTCCACGTACACATAATACAGCAAAAAGGAATGTCACGACGGGCATTGAATCACATAACTTGATAGCTACCATGACTTCAGTGCTGCCGGGATTTTCGGTAAGATGTATAACAGCTTCTTTCTTGGCATACTGTATGTACCTGAAAGCTCCTTGGAAACCCAGAACAGTCACAAAATCAGAGATAGCGCTTCGCGATATATATATATATATATATATATATATATATATATATATATATATATATATATATATATATATATATATATATATCTGAGGCTATTAAATTGATATTTTTTGGAACAAAGTACCCAAAACCGGTAAAAAGCAAAAACATATGCTACTTGCTGTCTGTGGACTCAGATGGAAGGAAATAGGGTATCCCGGATACCCTAAAGCCTCAAAATTATTTGGCGTTCCACTCACACTGGAAGATTATGTCAAGCAAGAAGATGAACTCCGGGAAATTTGGTATTCGGATTGGAAGAAAGCCAGTAGTTTCTATGAAAAAGGAGTGCAGACGCAGTTTTATGGAATAGGAATTGCTGATATTAAAATAATTGCATACCAAAGAGCTTTAAGCAAAGGTAATAGCTGAAAGGGTTTCTTAAACACACCCCAATCATATCTCTAAGACAGCACCAGCATTTTTAAATGTTTTTTCAAGCTGCCATGAAAAAAATTACCTTTAACCCCGCTAGAGTTAATAACGCTGATAAAACTGGCATTTTGTGGTCTAATAATTCGCGTGTTATAACCCCAAAGGGAGAAAACAAGTTGGATCAGTGACTGCTGATGGGGTAGCATTGGTGACTGTTGTTTTCTGTATGAATTATAAATGCAGCTGGGAGTACGTGTTTTCCAGGAAAAAACATGGAAGCAGAATTATTAGACAAAACACCACCTAGTTCGATTGAAGCGGCCAGCCTTCAGGTTAAATTCAGTAGCATGTATGGCTAAAGTAAAACCATCCCGTAAAGACTCAGGGCTGCTTGTCCTAGTCCTAGATGATCACTTAGCCAAATATGAATAGAATAGAAGCACGACATAATAACTATGTTACAATTTTGTATACACCACCACCCAGTTCACAGAAACATAAAACAGCCTTCGGATGTCGTTTATATCACCTTCTAAGGCTTATTCTTAGCACATTGGGATATGCAGCAGTATCTTCCGCAAATGGTTTTCGCAAATCTTGGATATACCCCTTCAATGGGAATATATTTTCTGGCCACGAATTCCGACATACACTAAATGTAAAGTAATATATCCGTCTTTGTTTATTCTATTTAACTTTATGTCACATAATAATATCATTTTCTAACAGGGAATATGTTTTCTGGCCTTTTTCAAATTACCTTAAATTTAATTGCGGAAAACAGATATGGATATAGATGACAAAGACAGTAAAAGTTTTTATATTTTGATGTAGCTTATATTCCGAAGACACACAGGGTGAGTAGTGGATTAGCTGTGTAAAGTGTGTTAAGTTTCATCAGCGATGCGTAATGAAATAAGAAAAAAATCCACGTTTGTGACTTTTGGTTAGATACATAATCGTTCTTATAATAAAAACAGATGATGTCTTAATTTGGGGTATTAATCCGAAATTAGGGGACAGAACATTTTTGGCAAGAAAATGCATTAAATTTGTTTTAACAAACAATACTGAAAACAATATTTTAAATATATTTGTTTTGGTCATATCAGTTCTTTTTTTTTTACTATCCAACAAGCATGTTTAAGTAGGTAGATAGAAAAAGCTAAAAGTATTTTTTATTTAAATAATAAGGAATGTATATACAATATATACGAAATTAGGCGACTTTCCTCTATTCATCTTCCCATTTGTCAAGTTGTGTCTGTTCGATATTAATTTTGACATTTGTCAAAATATAACAAGCAGGCTCACCATAGATTTACGCCTCTCAGTGTAATATCACATCTTTGTTTCTTAGTACCAAATTGGATCTTTTTTTGCCCCTTAAAACAAAATAACTTTTCCTTGTCCTGCTAGAAAGTCAAATAAATAAATAAATAAATAAACAAATGCCTATAAGTCAATTTGCATCATAAATTTTACCAACCTAACTTCAGTATTTTTGAGATACAAAACTTTTATCAAGAAAAACTTGATTTTGCCTCCAAAAAACTGAACAGAGTGGACTGGCCAACGAACTCATGCAAGCTATTATAACTGAAGAAAGCCACCTGTTAAGTTTGTCCAAAATCTATTAATTATTCTTTGAGTTTTAGTGGTGATAAACATTTAAAAATTCAAAGGGACCTTGAATGTGGATTGTAGTGGTTCTAATATACTAATTTCAAGAAAGTTGTGATTTTATCAAACATAATTTTTTGTACGAAAAGACACTGACGAATATTTTTTGACCCTCCCCAAGAACTACTAGAGTTGTTTACTTGAGGAAGGGTTTGATACAAAACCAGTCAACTATACAGGAACTGACCATGTCCGAAGTTGATAAGTCCAAATAGGTATGTCAGCACATACCCTAAACAGCAGTATCATGCCTTAAACTTTCTAATTAAAATGATTCTAAAACATTACTCTAACGTAAGCAATTTTTGGGTGTTTAAAATGATTGCTATAAAGATCATATTATTTACATTAAACCCCAAATTAAAAAATTCATGTACGGTTAAACTAAATCTCAATAGGTATCTGATAATCAACTTTACAAATGTATAATAAATGCATTATGAACAATTAAAATCAGCTTAAATAAATATGCCAGAATTTGAAAACAAAAAGTGCTAAAATAAAACTATTATAATGTTTCACCTCCTGGGCTCGATATAAACTTGGTTAAAGGGAATAGTAGTACTTGCAAACCTGTACCTAAACTGTCAAATGGATTCGGATAATTTAAAATTAAAAAATAGTACTTTGGATCAAGTCATTTACAGCATTTTTTTAAATTTATAAAATGAGGAACAAAAGTCATAGTTATGAAATAAAGTACAATGACTTCTACCTATTTTAAATCGAAATATGTAATTTTAAATATCCTTCAGCAGACCATGATGGAACTAATTATAAAACAGCACTTAAGTAATAACGATGCGGATTAAACGACAGCTAAAGAATATAAATAAGAAAATAACATAATAAATTGTTGTAATGACCAAAACTAAATTATAATGTGTCTAGGCAAACATTCTAATTGGAACTACCATACAGCTTTAAAACTAGTTCCTTTTGTTTAGGATCCATCTCCTTATATACGTCGTGGGTTTACAAGAGAACATTGCGGAATCTTTTATATACGCATAAATGATAAATAATGCATAATAATGTACCAAATGAGAGAAAAATAATTATTCATGTTGTGTGGGTTTGTTTTTACTTTTGAACATTATTAAGCAGTATTCAAGCCATAAAACAATGTTTTATAACTTGGCTAGTGTAGTCAATAATCGTAACTTTCTTGTTGGGTTTTATCTTTTTGAATTTGGAGATAAAAAGACCGGTTGGGCGAAGAAAACAAAAAAAAAGGATCTATAAACAGTGACGTCTAGACAAACTGTCAACTGTTTGTCATGGCATACCGGTTCTAGATAAGATAAAAGATGATATCAGAAATCCAAATTTTGATCTGTATTGACAGGAGTGATATGTGAAAAAACAAAAACTATAAATAAATCTATAGATAACAGAAACAAAAATATCATGTGGCATGTAAAACTCGAGTGGGCGGGTGGTAAAATATAAATCTACTCTAAACAAAAAATTAGAAATTACTTACCTGGAATTGATACGATCCATCACTTTTTCACAGAAAGTATTTAGGTCCAAAGCTCCATTTACACTGTATATCAACAATTAATAATCGTTATTTTGTATACAAAATACACAATAATTGTTCATATGTCACAAAAACCAGACATAATACGCCATGTTACGATTTCAGAACTGCCAACTGCCATAAAAATAATAGAAATTTACTATTATATTCAAGTCAACATTAAGTACCAACTCATAATAATTAATTTACTATAATGGATTATTTTCTAATATTAAAAGTCTATACGCAGCAAGTGCGTTACGGCAATGAATTTTCATTGAAATAATCTATTCTTTTATAACTTTTTTGCTGTAACCTAGAAATCTAAATTTTGGTGTATAGTTTCCCTTTAATGTCATAAGCTTGTGTACCAAATGTGATTAACATAGCTTTTTAGCGAATTTTACGTAAAACGAAAAATTCACTAATGAGATTTGTGTTTATATATATATATATATATATATATATATATATATATATATATATATATATATATATATATATATATATATATATATATATATATATATATAATCACACCGATAAACTCAAAAAATAATGGGCCGATTTTGATGAAATTTGGTATGGTAACATCCTTTTGTAAGTGGCTTGGATAAGTTCGTTAGCCTGGAAAATTGTGGGTTTTCTTTCAGAAAATTGTATCTACGAAAGTAACAAAGCTATGACAACCAAATTTGGCATATGTATGTTTCTACTATCAAACTTACCCTACATGCCGAAATTCAGATCTCTATGTTGAAAGAAAAAAAGTTATAGACCTTTAAAGAAAACATATTGGGTTTCACTGGTGATCAAAGGAAAGCACAAGAACAAAATATTTTGTGTGGTTAACAAATTGAAATTCGAATATTACATACAATGGTTAAGTTTTCTTGACGCAAAAAAGTCAAGAAGTAGCAGAAAAAATATTTTGAAAATTTGATATTTTTTCTTCTTAAAACGTAGTCAAAGTCGCGATTTGAAACGTCACAATTTGCAATTTTCAAACAAATAATCTGAAACAAATACGGATTGCGCAGAAGAAATATCGTAATCGGTGTGTTTTACAAAACCGTAATTTTTAGCTTCAATACCATCATTGTCCTTCATTTTACTAAAATATTATCGGAAAATCATTTCAAATAGACCACTTTCTGATGCTTGTCAGTAGTTTCAGCTATATATAGTTTATGATGTTAATAGTTTATATTTTAGCAAATTTTCGTAGACATATGGATTTTGAGAAGATTTCTTCAAATAAGCGCGAACTAGAACCCCTAAAACCCATATACGCGGTAAGTTTCAGTTTTTGTCTGTTTACACATGTACCGGGTGACGCATTTCATAAAACAAATTAATGGCGTCCCTTCCAAAGCACTCGTCGCCGCAACGATTTTCTCAAAATTTTGATAGCAGGTAAGATGTGATCGTATCGTATGATATATCATTGTAATCAGAAAAAAAAAAACATTTTTGAGAAATGTAAGGATCCATTATGGCGCCTATAAGAAAAATCAAAGTTAAGTATTGTAACACTTGCCTCAAAAATGCCTTGGAAAATATGATGACATATTTAGATTACCCATAAAAAAGTGTCCTAACTACGTCATAGTTAAGAAAGTATAGTCTTCGGTATTCTCTTGTAATTAAAAGTTTGCTAACAAATAAACCCTAAAACGTTATATTACTCGAGTTTTAACGAAAAAATATCATTTTTCGGAAAATCACCCCCTATTCATCCCTTACCTGCCAGAGCGATTTTACCCAAAAACTATCTGAATCGTTCGTTTGTCCAGTGCTAACTGTATACCATATATGAAGACGATATCGCAATTTGTTCTAGAATTATCGTGGACATACAGGCGACAAAAAAATCTTTATTCCCAAATCAGGTTTTCTATATGTTTTTATACTTTTTACGAAGAATTTTTGACATTTTTGTCGCCGATGCGATATTTCCACAGGTTGTGACGATGTGGAAGCAATAGTGCTGCAAATTGAATCATAACTTGAAATTTTTGTCGCCGATACCATACTTCCACACATAATTGATGATGTGGAAGTGTGTGCTTGTGTTTTCGGTGAATTTTTATTAAAATTCACTAATAGAGAGGTATCGATATATATATATATATATATATATATATATATATATATATATATATATATATATATATATATATATATATATATATATCCATATATATCCAACCGATAACTCAAAAAATAATTAACCGATTTGGCAAGTATCGTTCTTTTATTAATTGCTTGGATGAGTTCTTTAGCCAGGGAAATCGTCATAAGGTTTTCCGGAATATTTTTGAGTTTTCTTTTGAAAAAAATTTTTTCTCCGAAAATTACAAAGATATTTTAATGAAATTTGGTGGATATGTTGCATTGGGAAGGACTTTACTACATACCAAAATTCAACTTTCTAAGTTTATAGAAATATGAGTTATTCAAATTTGAAGAATTTTATGAAAATTCACCACAATAACGCACTTGTGGTGTCCGAAACTTTTTTCTTTACCGTCGGTCTATTTCCGATACTATGGCTAATCACCGACGCCAGGAAGCAGTTTCACCTCTATCCTGGAAATGGTGCCGAACTCCTGCCTTTCTGTAAAGAGGGTAGGGATCTGTAACGTGTCCAACATCGCATGGATACGGAACCGACGGCTATACCCCCCGTCCGAAGGGTGGAACGTGCAGACATTCAACTTGTTCTAATACAATGCCACAGCCTCGGTTGATGTTAATTGTACAGTATGTACTGAAAAAGTGAAAAAAGAACCCCGGGATCGAACCCAGTACCCTTCGGTTCAGAGGCACCCCATCTTACCACAACCATTCCAATGGAAAGTAAAATTGTTAATCTAGTTAGGCTCTGGTTCACGATAACGTCAAATTTTTCATTTGTTCACTCACTTCGTACTAGGCAATTGAATGCTTCACTCTACACTAGCTAGACAATTCGGAAATTATTCTTGCATTATTATCGATTAAATTTATTGAGCGAATTTAAAAACACGCATTTTACGGTAATTTTGGCACATATTACAATACAAGCTTATACAAACGAAGTTTAGATATGAACTGTTCAATTTAAAGAAATTGTTCTGTGTGGCCATCACCTTGGTTAATACATATTTGACAATGATTTTGCAGAGTTTATTGCTCTAAATTAATGTGTATCTAGCCAGTGCACTCAAAGCGTTTGGGGCTTTTTCTTTCTAAAATTGAAACATTTTCGCGAGCTTCAAGTGCATAAGTTTCGTTCTTAATGTGTCCCCATAAAAAGAAGTCAAGGGGATTTATATTACGGGATCTAGCAGGCCACAAAATATCGCCAATATTCGTAATTAATCTATTGTGAAAGTTTACTTCTGAATAATTGTTTACGATGGCGGCTTTATGAGCTGGTCAACCATTGTGCATAAACCAAGTTTGATCCAAGTACCCCACAGCTGCCATTATTTGCTCTTGCAAGGGCTATATAGAGATATTGAAATTTAAATTCAAAATGAACGGTCCAATTAATTGATTTCCCGAAATAATTTTAATAATTTAATGTTTAAATTCACATCGCATTTTATAGTTACCTATATTATACCACACCAAATGTTAAGTCCAAATTTAGTTTGAAATCAACTTGGCGAGGTGAGCTGTGGCTTTTCTATAGCCCAGTGATGGGTATTATGCCGGGTGAAAACTCTGCAACTGGTAAATCGAGTTTCATCAGTTCATAATATTTTCATGGAAAAATTGGGAGTTTCTCGCATATTTTGAATGTACTGTTCACAAAATCTTACTCTTCGGAAAAATCATTTGCCGTAAACCTTATACTATCCTAGCAGGCTTGTATTTATTAACGTCCAGTATTCGATGTGCGGATGACTTATAGGGATATCCGTTTCATTACCAATTTTTTTACCCGAGTGGTACTGGTAACTGGTTATTATCAGGGTATTCTAACACAGCATCAATTCTCTCCTGATTTTCCACAGAATATTTACGATATTTCTGGGTTTTGCAAAACTCCCAAAATTAAGCAAATTTAGTACCAGATGCCTAAAATGTCTTGTATTTGATTGATGCCCCATCAGGAAATTTATTTTCGTAAATTTCGGCAGCTGCTGGTCTACGAAGTAGGTTTACAACATGGCAAGTTTTTTTTCCTTAGTATAATTAAGAGCCTGTCTAATGGTCGGGTATTTGAAAATATTATCAACGTGTTGGAAACTAAATTGAATTAAAATGAATGAAATGCAACGAAAACAATACAGACTATAAACCTAATTTGATAGTTACCAGATAAACAAATTGTTGGCTTGCCTACTGCACCGTATCGAGCACATCAACAAAATTCATTAGAAAATTTTTAGATTTGTTTATTTCAGTATTAATTCAAAAGAAAGTACCATGTGCTACATTTTTGAAAAGGGCATAAAATATACTATTTAATGCAGTAACAATCCAATATGGCGTCAATAAGAAAAACAAAGTATAATCATTATCTCGGAAATGAAAAAAGGTATTCTTTTTTTATTTTTATTGCAAAGACCTTAAAAAATCTGGGACCAACTATATAGTAGTGAATTTTTATTAAATGCTTCAAATTGGAATAACTCAAGTTTCTACAAACGTAGAAAGTTGAATTTTGGTGTATAGTAAGGTCTTACCCAGGGCGACATATCAGACAAATTTCACCAAAAATAACTTTGTAATTTTCGGAGAAAAATTTTTTATCAAAAAAAAAAACTCAAAATTTGAATAACTCAATTTTCTAAAAATGTAGAAAGTCGAATTTTAGTGTGTGTAGTGTGTAGTAAGTCTTTTAGAAGGCAACATATCCACCAAATTTCATTAAAATACCTTTGTAATTTTTGGAGAAAAAGACTTTGAAACGAAACTCAAAATTTTCCCGGAAAACCTTATCCGATTTTCCTGACTAACGCACTCATCCAAGGCATTAATAAAAGAAAGGCACTTGCCGAGTTTAATCAAAATGAGTTACTTATTTTTTGAGTTATCGGTTGGATACATACATACTTATATACATAGTTTGCGCTCATTTGAAAAAATTTTTTGCAAAGTCTCTCCATCTCCTCTCTATTAGTGAATTTTAAAAAATAAAAATTCACCAAAAATGAAGAACTCGCCTCTTTTTTCCCCGAAAATGTATTATAAAAAACCTACTTACTAAACTAACTAAACTTAATAATTATTAACTACTTACCAAGTTTTTCTATAGTTAGTTATAGGTGATAGTAGTTAAAAAGTCATTTCCTTTGCTAATTACTAACACAAATCACAATTCTATCAAAACTCAGCATTGACTTTAGTTTATAATATTATTTAATATTATATAACCTTTAAATATTATCCAGTGAATTAATCACAGTATCACAATTATTTTGTCCACTTATTAAACAACCCGAAGTAGTAGCCATCATAATAATAATAATTGTCTTGTTATAACATGTAAACAATAACAAAATGATCTAACTAAAATCAATCCGACACGAAAATTACTACACACGCTCTGCGAAAAGTCCACTGAAAACTGCAAGTGTGGAATTTTAAAGCGCACAACCAGATTGCTTATTCGGTCGTTTGCGACGAAGATAGTCGATCATTTCGCATTGAAGTATCGCATTTCCTCAGAGCGCCGAAAAATACACACCGCCGCGCGACTGATGTATATGGATGTATATAACGATAACGTCTGCAACCATTAACACTATACTTATTCTGATTCTGTATAAATGGCTGCCGACTCTGCGATCCTCGATATACTAATTTTGTTTGTTGAGTTGAATGCAGGAGGTAAAAAAGTTAATAAAAATTTATTAAAATATAGCATAGCAAAAGTATTTTTTTCCACGGCAGGCGGCAGTGCGCGCACATCTTGAGGATCCTTCCCTTATATATATATATATATATATATATATATATATACATACATACATACATACATATATATATATATATATATATATATATATATATATATATATATATATATATATATATATATATATATATATATATATAGGAAAAAATAATTACTTTGAAAATCTAAATTATTAAGCCTATCTTTTAATTTAACATGGTATGTTTATATCTACTTACACTTACACTTTTTTTAGTGAATTTTCATTCTAAGACATTCTCATTTTTAAATTTCATACCTATGTTTGTATATTGTATACCTTTATACATATTTAAAAAAATTAAATTACTCTTCTGACATAGCGTCAGTTATCAATACTATACCTATTCTTTTACTCAAAGCTTCACTCTTCAAATATACATAAAGTGAAGAAAAATGGCCAATTATAAGATTATATTAAAATTGTATTGAATACGGTAGGTTCGATACAGCTTGGAAGCCATTCAGGATTTCAATCAAAGAAGCGGCCATGAGAGCATAAATTTTCTAATTTCACCTACTACGCGATTCACAAAGCAGTCCGAACTTGGAAATAGAAGAATTTTACAGGTCCTATAGCAACAAGACACTGGAACATAGGCATATATCAGCAATGCTTAGGTGATCCACAACGACGTCACTGCCCAATGCGCGTGCGTCATATGCACAGGTGAATAAAATGAGTTAAAAGACCTCAATGTCTGTTTACGTTAGCTATTGAATAATGAATCAACCAACAGCTAAGTATATGTTGGCAAAACATCTATAGCAACCCACTGAATTAGAATACAGCATAACAACCAGGAAACCATTCAGGATTTCAATCTAACCGGCCGTGAAAGGCTTTAGAATCGTCAGTCATGTGCAACTTCTATGGATAGGAAGTCACAAAAGCAGTCCACCACCTAGAACAAACTCATGAAGGATGGTATTCCACAAACGCTAGCAACAAGATTACAACGGACGTAACATGACATGTATGAGGAATGCTTATGTCATGTACAAGCAATGTTCCTGCATGAGGCGCGGACGCCATCTACGGGGTATAGAGAGAGTTACCAGACCGATTTCAGTCCAGCTACTGAAGAAACCAAAAGCTGTTTGGCAAAACGTTTAGCAACCCAGTAAAATGGTTCAAACACTGCATAACAGCCCGGAAACCATTCAGGATTCCACTTTTCTATATATTACCAACTTTGCCGTTCAATGAAATCACTAAGGCTTTGAACATGTATGTTTTATGTTCAAAGTACTAAGCATACATAGCACCTGTCAGAATTCTGTGGCGTATTATTGGTTGCCTAATATTATTTTAGCATTTCAATTCAGAAAGTATTCCCTAGCTTTATATTGCATTTTAAGTTAAACAAACTTTATTTATACCATAATACGTTTCTTTAATGGCCATCAAATTACGCCTTGATTTAGTTAGGTGCTGTTCATTTAATTCAGCCGCTGGCTTGTTTTCCCTACGATATAAAATAAAATACCAAATAAAACAACACAGTAACATAAAATACATTTAATACCATTATTATTACTTAAAGAGTTGAATTACAGCATTAAAAATCATCAAAGTTTTGTTGCTGCATCATCATTTTGTGGCCAACCAGCTTATTTTTACAGTAATGTTCATGCATGGCCCCCAGATACATTTAAATGTCAACAGCATTAATGTATCCAGTGTCCCTACATTTATATATCCAGCGTCCCCACTTTTTAGTGAATTTTCGTCATAATCACTGCCATCGATGATTGGACATAGTCGCCGAAATAGATCGACGTTAAAGAAACATATATATATATATATATATATATATATATATATATATATATATATATATATATATATATATATATATATATATATATATATATATATATAGTGAATTTTTTTGTAATAAAAATTCACTAAAAGCATACATTCATCGAGCTAGAATCGATCACGTAACCTTCTGTCTAGAAGACAAGCATGCCACTGAGCTATCTAAGCATATGTTAACTAACGTTTTGTTTAAATGATACTTCAGATCGGTTTTATTCCCAGGAAATTATATTAAAAGTATCTGTAACAATTAATTACAGAATTAGTAGAACTGCCATTGGAACACATTCCACGACTGTTTCAGTCTTATATGACGTCTTATGTTTAAGTTTAAAGATACTATTTTAGAATCATTTTTATAGAGACTTGACTTGATTTCTATTATACTATGCTACACTTTCAGTCCAAAACCACAGCATAATATATCTATGCTGTGCTAAAACTATATTTGGGGCTGTTCATCAAGCTACAAATATAGTGTAGTTTAAAAATTGAATGAACCCCCAGTTAAATAACAATCACTTGGCAAAATTTTAATTTCATCTCGTCATTTTCCATATTTGTGGCCGATATTTCACGATTGTTGGTTCAGGTAGTGTTTTATGCCTGTTATTTATTTAGTTCGGTTAGCGTTGATGTATGGTTTATACATGTTGTATGAAATCTACGTATAGCAGTTGACTACATTGTCTGTCAGGCATTGGACTTTAATCACTAAGTGGTTTCAACACATGTATTTTAGATTTTATTTTTAATTTGGAAAAAACTTATATAATATTGGTACCTAATTACTTAAAATTCACAACATAGGTTTATTTACACCATTTCTAGCCACATGTAAGTCCCATTCCAGTTACTCTGATACAAAAATATAGCGTTTTCAAAAATATTTTTGGCGGAATAAAATGTTTGTTATAGCTGATATACAAACTTGTCCGCAGTCTTAATACAATGAAGATATGTGCCAAGTTTCGTCCAAATCAGTTAAGTATTTTTTGAGTGATCGCTCGGATACAATACATACATACATACATACATACATACATACATACATACATACATAAATATATATATATATATATATATATATATATATATATATATATATATATATATATATATATATATATATATATATATATATATATATATATATATATATATATATATATATATATATATATATATATATATATATATATATATATATATATACACACATATATATATAGTAGAAACTCGATAACATGAACATGCGTAAATGTGAACATCAAATTATTTACATCGACAACTCTGTAACGTGAACAGCATGCACTCTCGAGTGTGCAAAAATATGAAAGCAAATTAATGGCTAAACGTAAAGTAAAGTGCTTGTCATTACATGAAAAGGCTACCATATTAGAAGAACATAACAATTGTTGAAGTGTCAGTGCTTTGGCTCGAAAATATGGAGTAGCTAAATCTACCATTTGCTCAATAAAATCTAAAAGAAATGCAATCATAAATGGGCAGCAAAACGTTACGCCCTACAAAAAAGCGAACTTTACAAAAGGCAGAATATCCAGCAGTTGAAAGGCAGTCTACAAGTGGTTCCCTATCCAACGCCGAAACTACATGCCAGTAAGTGGAGACATACTAAAACAAAAGGCCCTAAGTGTATATGCAGATCTATACGGGAACAGAGGTCACTTAGCCGCCAGTGATAGATGGCTGCAGCGATTTAAGTATAGATTTGATATACGATTTTGGAAAATGACAGAGAAGTTGTCTTCTTAGCCTGAACTTGTAGATCCATTCCGAATAGAATACAAAAGTGTTATTGACGAATTCGACTTCGAATCATCAGATCTACAATGCAGATCAAACGGGGTTGTATTGGCAACTTTTAGTAGACAAAAGTTACGTTTCAATATCCGAGAAAACTGCCCCTGGCATGATAACAGCAAAGCAATGAAGCACATTTCTCGGCTGTACAAATGCTTTAGGATCTCACAAATTAAAACCATTTGTAATAGGGAAGGTTGGAAATCCGAGGTCTTTAAAAAACTTTAATTGTGCAGTGGTATACAAAAACACAAAAAATGCATGGATGACTCCGGAAATTTTTAAAAATTGTTTTTTCCAGCAGTTTGTTCCTCAGGTTTGTAAACTTGCGGTACATGTGTATGTGTAATCATTTTTTTCTATATCATTTCACTATTCCAGATAAAATATTTTCTGAGAAGTCAGAATCTCCCTGAAAAGGCCATCCTTATCATAGACAATGCCCCATCACACTCGTCCAAGGAAGAATTAAGAACTACAAGTGGGGCAATATTCACAATGTTTATGCTGCCAAATGTAACTCCGCTAGTTCATCTGCTTGACCAAAATGTTTTAGATTGACTAAGCTCTATTACCGGAGGAGTTTGCTTAGTTCACTTGTTGCCAGAGCAGAAAATCTGGGAGTTGCACTAAAAGTTTGACACTAAGAGATGCAGTTTTGAATCTAAAGGCAGCGTGGGACCAACTAGAACCACCAATGATAGCAAAATGTTGGAGAAATTTATTGAATAGGAAAGATGACAATGAAGACGAACTTCCTTTGGCCATTTTGAAACAAATGTGGAACCAAGATCAACCCGAGACAGCAATAGCATATACTGTTGCCCTGCTAGAAGCAACTAATCTTGTAAGCGTAAATAATGGATACATATAAAACTGATTGATTGTATGTATTCTTTAATGTTATTTAGGGTACATTTACTGCACATGATATTGAAGGATGGAATAAAGATGCTAATCCTACAACTGAAAATGAAAGTCTGTCACAAACAATAAGTAATGCTGATGATGATGAAGTATCAGAGGCAAGTAATCCTGAAACCATTGAAGAGTAATCCAAAAAAATTACAGATCGGGGCGTAGTCAAAGCTTTAAACATTTTCATAAAATGGGCGGAACAAAATCAGATAGATATTTATCCATTTTAAATCTGAAACATGCCCAAGAGTAAGCTCTGTAAGCATGCATGTCTGTAAAGATGGTACAAAGAAGCATCACATCATACTTTTAACAAAATAACCACTAAAACACATTATGGTCATGTTTATACTATTAAACCGTTCTTTTGAGTATTGATAAACATCGTACATATGTACATATGTATCCATACATAGTTACACATAATATGTACACATGTTACATACTTAATACATGTGAAAGTGTTTCTCTTTGTTTTTGCAATTACATATTTAAGTTTTTGTTAATTTATTGTATAAGATTTATGTTTACTAGAAATAAATTTTATTTTATTTTAATTTGAAACAAAAATGTCACTTTTATGTGTCTTAAGCATACAATTTTGCAATAAAAATATCAGACCCCCATTAGTGTGAACACATTCGTTAGGTTGAAGACTCCTGTTTTTTTTTCTGTTCATGTTATTGAACTTCTACTGTATATATATATATATATATATATATATATATATATATATATATATATATATATATATATATATATATATATATATATATATATATATATATATATATATATATATATATATATATATATATATATATATATATATATATATATATATATATATATATATATATATATATATATATATATATATATATATATATATAATATATCCATATATAAATGTTAACGGACCTTAGTTTTGGGTTCTAGGGACCCAAATTCGCGCTCATCTAAATAAATTTTTTCAAAACTTTCTCATTGTGACCCCCTTATTAGCGAATTTTTCTTAATGAAAATTCGCTAAAGAACGAAAAGCAAATATTTTGTTAAGGCACCGTTTGCTTTCACACCACTGCATCGATTCGTCAAGACATCCTCTTGATACGATTTTGGACAAATAGCTTAATTGTTCATTATGGCAGTGAATTATTCTTTCAATTAGCTGGACCTTTGTTATTATATTTTCCTTTATAAATTCTCTTTTTAATCATTTCCAGACAATTTTGATCAGGTTCATTTCTGGTGAATTATCAGGCTACTGTAAGAGTATAATTTGTTTGCCTTACAGAAGTTTCATGGATTAGGCAGAATGACAAGGTGCTCCATCTCACATAAACACTTTGGGGCCATTTCCAAATTATTTATTCATCTGTGAAATCAACTTGAACATTCTTATACTGGACCTGAAACATGGCACCCTTGATAGCATAAAGGTGACCAAGTTATCATCTATGACAGACCATATATACCAATACTGAAACTGGGTGCTCGACTACTTTTATAACACAGTCTGAGTCATATTTCTCATTCGTCGTTTGTTTGTCATACTGGATTTTCACAGAGTATCTACTTATCGCTGAAGCATACCTACCAAAGTCAATGTTAGCAAATTTCGAATAGAGAATACATTTAGGCAATTGCTACCCTCCAGTCATCTAATGTTAAATGTTTGTACGAATTGGTTCACTCATACCTCTGGTTTATCATTGCTTCAGTTTTGTCAGTTTTTAAAAGACTTTCTGCTCCGGAACCCCATCTTGAAGGAAGAGCTTTCTTCGTACTGTCGTCTGATAAGTTCAAGCTTGACCATTCCAACTGCTTTTTATATCTAAATATAATGTTCTCCTGTTTGCTTAACATTATTTCTTAGAGCTCTGACCTCTTGCTTACAAGCTTCTTTTTCCTCAACTACCTTTTCATTGGAGTTTCGAGGGTTGTGTGCTGGTGAGTTTGGCATTGATTCTTCTCACGGATACCTGTGAAACTTGCTAACATACGCCGGCTATGGTTTGTACACATGATTGTGATCTGGGCTATCTTTTGAGGAAGTCTTTGGATTTACTATTCTGGCGAAAAAAATTATGGAAACTACCATAAATATTTTGTTTTAAATAATGAATTACAATAACTGTCATCTCACAAAAATCGATGTAAATAAAATAGTAAACTCACTGGTTACCCTTGAGTATAGGTTAGGATGTTTGATTTCGGAATTTTTTTTCTGAAACCTGCTTAGAGCCATTTCTGTATGCACAAAGTTTGTTTTGTATTTATATCACCTGTTAGTATAATTTTGTCGAACAGGCAAATATTATGAAGTTTAGTAATTTTAAATCAATTTCCTTGCTGATAATTTCATTCAATCCAAGAGAAGTAATCCTAGGTGAGTGCTCAATATAAATTATAATAATTACATTACGTTTCAGTTTTTAACGAAATTTCGAAAAAAATTGGTGAACTGTAAGATATTTATCACGAAGTTACACAATTTCACACATGTCCCTATCTCTGTATCCTAAGTTCAACCAAATTACTTTTGACAATCGATTTATTTGATAGAATAGAGCCTCGGTGGTTCAGGGGTAAGAACGTGTGCCTATGAACTGAAGCATACTGGATTCGATCCCAGGGTTCCTTTCACTTTTTCAGTACAAACTGTAAAATTAACATCAACTGTGGTTGTGGCATTGTATCTGAGCAAGTTGAATGTCTGCATGTTCCACCATTCGGAGTGATCGTAGAGCCGTTGGTCTCGTGTCCTTGTGATGTTGGCCATGTTAAAGATCCCTACCCTCCTTACAGAAACGCAGGGGTTCAGCAAAATTTCGAGGATAGCGTGGCGAAACTGCTCCCTAGCGTCAAAGAAAGAAAAACGCACACACAAATTTGATAAAACAGTGAAAGTTCTGACTATTTTGAAAAATAATGAAATAAACAAGATAAAAACTAATCAGCTGTTAAAGAGCTAGACACTTGTCATGCCTTTTGACAGTACAGCTACAATTACCAAAGTATTATTATAATTCTAGTGATAGGTAACTTATAAAATACACAAGCACGATTGCATAACCACACACACTGTAAATGAGAAAAGTGATCGAATAAATTAAAAAAATTGATTATTTACAAGCGAGTCTAATTGGTCAGTCATTGTATTTGGTTGAGTTGTCATGCACTTTTTAGACCTGACCAAACATTGTGTAAATCATGACCCTAATAGACCATAAACCATTCTACTCCACAAATGTATGATGGTTCTTGGGAAAATAAACTACTTTCAAAACATAAAAGTCGAGTACAGTTTATTTGAAAATACATAAATTTAAAATACAAATTAATATAATTAGTAACATTTAGATATCATCAAAAAAACTGCTAGTTTTAAAAATATTTAGTGGGACCATTTACTATGAAAAATGAAATGAAGTGTAAAAAAATAAGAAAGAAATTAAATACTATGAAATGGAATTTCGCTAATCAATTATTTTAATATTTCTATATATTGCTGAAAATTTACTTATTACCTAAGCTAGCTCAGTTAACTAAAGTTTTCCATACTTTATTCTTTAAAATATTTTTTTTTTATTAAGAACATAAGCTATAAGCTTTGTCTTGAATTAGATCTGCACTTGTAAAATAAAATCATGAGGTCTACAAAAATGATTTGCTATAGCACATTTTAAACAATAAAATGTTGTATTTCTTAAACATTAATTTGAAAATAAATTACAGAGCAAGTGTCTGCAGTGTCTAATGTATCTCAGCTTACATGCGAGGTTAAAGATCTGATTGAGGAACAGAAAAAAGTATCAGCTTTGTACAAGAAAGAAAGAGGGTTAATAAGGGTAATTGTAAACTGGGGGTAATTGGGAATGAGTATTATACTTTCATGTGAACAATAAGATTTTATAAGTTTGTTTGGTATAATGGCCAAGAGCCATTCCTTAGTTCGTGGTTAGTTCAGGATTGTGGTTCTAGTGGTCAAAAGTTTGTCTAACTATATTCATATATACCTGTTACAAATAACGTGTTTTTGGACATTGTTTCTAATTTTTCCCCAAATGCAAGGTAATGCGGGTTAACTGTAAACAAAATATGTCAAAGCTTAATGTACACACAGGCAATGGAAAAGTACAGGGTACCGATAGTAGTAACTTTCCTTAATATAAACGGTTGAAAAATTGAAGGACATATAGAAACAGGATCTTTCACTGCCTTATCATTACAAGCAGAAGAAAAAAGATTCCCAGCTGCTTAACAGTGTGCTCCAAAACGATATATTTTTGCAACAAGGGCGAAGTAAAACACCTAGTTGTAGAATATATAACTGTTATTAGCATAAAAACTAAATGTCTGGACGGGAAACCACGAGAAGATTGGTACAATTAACTTATAATTGGACGCAGCTGCTTCTAAAAAAAATTTCTCACCTCCAAAAAGTAAAAGAGCAAGCCAAAAATAATCCACCATCGTTATAATAAACTGCAAAGTATTGTCAAAAAATTAAACATGACGTTCCCAATCATGATATTTAACGCAGATGAGAGCGGATTTAACACTATCCAAGCAGAATAAGAGCAATCAGACAAAAAGGTAAAGTATTGCTGTCGAATTTCTGTGAGTTCATGGTGGGAATCCATCCATCCATCCCGGTTTTAGCTTGTGCCCCTACCATTGGTAATGTTCTTGCATCAGTAATAGTATTGAAAGGGGCAGCAGTTCAAGCAAGATGGGTGTCCACAAACTTTATATGCAGCAACAACCAATGGTTGGGTGGAGGAGCCACAATTCTTTCGCTGCTTCAGTGAGAGCTTCATACCACTTGTTAAGAAAGTTGACCCTTAATTTACCCAAATCAAGCAGCTTTGCCAGCTTACAATGGTCAATCAAGTCATCTTAGTGCCAGAGCAGCCATGGAGAGTAACATTCAATTGTGTTTTAAAAATTTTCCTAATTATAGATTGCAGTCACCTGACAAGGCTGTTTTTGGACAAGTCAAGAAAGAATGGGAGAAAGTGCTCATAGAATATGGTAAATCACAAATAGAGAAATCCACGGGACGTTTACCCAAAGAAAAATTTGCAGAGCTCTTGAATGTAGTTTTGTCTGAGGTCATGGCAGTCCCAAATAAAAAATAAAGTTTTTATACTTGTGGCCCTCCGAAGCCAAAGACGCTTCTAGATTTACTGATGAATTTTTTATCCCATAGATTTGTGCGAATATAAAGTTAAACTTAATCAGTCTAGTACACAGGTCCATAGTAATAACTTAATCGCCTTTGTTCCCTGCACTACACTAGAGAACATCAATATGCTAACGCCATCTACTTCTGCCGAGAAACCTGAGAATAATTTTGGAAGTATGGTGAATAGTATTACTGAAATATTCACATCAAAGCTAATTAGGGGGTAGAGCATATCATTAGAGAATGGGTGATAACAATGCTAAAAAGCAGAATTATCAGATCAGAGATAGGGAACGGCTCTAGAACTAAGATGGCAACCTGAGGAAAGCCACAAGGAGGAATAGTGTATCCCATACTCTGGTTGATTGTGATGAACAAGATCCTAACAACTTTTAGAAAAAAAAAAAAAAAAAAAAAAAAAGGATCAACGTGATGCACGATGTAGCTATATTGATTACAGGCAAATACTTGTCAATAATCAGTAAAATCAGGTAACTGCGTCAAGAAAATGAATAAAATGGGAAGGAGAAAACGGTTTAGAGGGAGGGGAGCTAAACCTTAACGAGACTCCAAACTCTCACGGAAGAAAAATGTGGTGGAAATGACAAAGAAGGGAATATATACACACTATGATTGCAAGAAAATGGGGTCCGCAACTGTATATCATGCACTTGATGTACACTGCGTTATAAGATCAATCATTATGTATGGCCCCTTAGCCCAGTGGGAAGCTATGAACAAGGAGACAAATAGACAGCCTCACCAAAGCACAATGGCTTGCAGCCCTGGGAACAACAGATATGAGGAACATGACAAAAGTCACATTGGATGCAATATTGAACCTACAACCACTTAAATGATATGTCAAAGGTCTATCAGCGAAGGTAGCCCTAAACCTACGGACGCCGACCAACTATAGAGACCTAGGTCTACTAAGTCGGCCAATGAACTATATGGTTACCAGAAACAACTTTGGAGGAAGGAAGTGTTAACATAAATTCATGAATAAGTTGAAAGGTGTTATATTGGACCATAAAAGATAGCAGCTGATGACACCAATAGGGCCAAGCAATTAACAAAAATAACAAAAACATTCTAAATTAATCAGAAATATAATATAACTTACGTATTTCTAATCTTCTAAATGCCTTACTAGAAGTGAAATACAAGGCTCCCGCATTTCAAAAATAAATCCTGGAATATATCTTATACCGGACGTCATGGGAATTACTATCCAGCGTATAATTTCCTTACAGTAAAAGGTAATGATCTGAAATTTGGTCAAGTGGTATGGTCCTTCAGGAGGCACATTTCAACGAAATTCTAAATCTACGTGAAATTCTGAGCAAAATCGTATCTTTGTTTCTTCTAAAATGAACAGTTTTTGAGAAAATGGCGATTGAAAATGTCACCTAATTGGCCATTTATAACGTTTTGCCAAAAAACAAATGAATGCAAGGAAATACCTATAAATATTCCTGGACTTACTAAGTACTTTCTAATGATAATATAAAAAATTACAGTTCCGGTTACACAGAAAAGCTTAACCTTGAAACTGTGATTGCTTCAATAATTTCAATGGAAACGACTATATCACAACTTAAATTAAGATTATATGCGTATTTGAGAATATTTTTTGTAAATATTATCCTATGTCAAAATTTAATAGATTCCGAGTGATTCGCAATTAAATATACCCCTGTATTCTAAAAATTATCTGGTATTCATTATGTTAGCAATAACTGTCCATTTATGTCTAGCTGTCTAGGGTGCCTATGACTGACGAATCATTCGTTGCCAAGGATATATTTAAGAAACACCATTATATCCTTGGCATTGTCAGCCATAGCCACCCTAGTAGACATGTCTTGTATAAAGTGTTGAGAAAAAGCACTCAGATATCAAAGTTGTTCAATTGATATGTCTAAGCTCCACGAGAAATGAATTTAAAATTCAAAATGATGTTTCTTACATTTCACTTGAAGTGACTGAAGCAATGTTACTAGAGCTTCGTGCTAAAAGTAACAGAAATAATATATCTTATTTATTTAAAGGATTTATTAATGGGCTTGAAAAGAACTAACTATACAATATTTTGATTTTGAAGTAAAAAATGTTCGTGAATTAATTTGTACGAAATTGTGCTTTTAGTTTTATCTTCAATAAAAATTGTAAGCAGAAAGTCTCACACTTTTCACATGTTTTAGAGTAGAAAACCTTGAGAAAATAATTTTTTTTCATCGGTGTATACATTTTTTCATCAGCGTATACATTTTTCAATGATCTGTTACCAATTACGTAATGCAATGATAGTGGTCTTTGAAGCTTTGATTATGTGCTTAGGGTTGTACCCCTTTTCACTGGCAACTTGTACTTTTTTTTGGGGGGAGAATTGAAAATAACCTATACTTTTGTTTTCTATACATAATAAACGAGCACCCAACATTATAAGTTAGAACACCTACATAAATTTGCTGTGAAGATATAATTTAAAGAAATAAATAAATCACTTCAATATGAAGTCAGTTTTAAAAAATCGTTTACAATGACTCTTAGCAACCCTACTAAAAGGAGATTGACTTGAAGAAGTTTTGTTGTGACTGAGCCGAGGGAGTTATCACAACTAGTTTAGTAAAACGATGCTAACACATCATTTACGCTTTAAAAAACATTAAATAAATATAAATATTCTTGCTAGTTAAAATGCAATTAATATTAACGTTACGTATACATGTACAACGAATTCTTTTGGTCTAAATAAATATATAAATAAATAAGAATTGGAACCACAAAGATGCCGATCAATCAGTTAATAAAATCATTTTAAACAAACAATGATAAGGTCATTAAATCAACAACCATTAATGTCTAATAAATTATATCTCTAAATTATAAAAATATGTTCCCTTCAGAAAAAATATATCTATCAGGAGTTGACTTAATGATCAAATCATGCATATGTGAAATTTACATGATATCTATGAAAAACAAAATACTAACACTCTCATACACAATAATAGTCTAATTATTCTGAGAAATAATGAGATTTAACTTCTTCTATAGCTTTGCACCATTGCAACGCATAGCCTTCGGGGTCCTCTAAATAATATGTCCGGTTGGGCTGCAAAATTGTAAAAAAGTATTATTAGACTTATAATTATGTGATTAGAAACACAATGTCAAAATTGTCACTATTTTATTTTAAACTAAAAACCAAGAATTCTTCTCCTGATTGTTGATTATTTTGCGCATTGTGGAACAAAGTATGTTTAACTTGAAAGCCCTATACACGTAGCGATTTATCGTACTGCATGCAGTACAACATCGGCCAGAACTGCTGCAGTAACGATAAGTAGTAGTGTGTGTAGGAAAATTGGATGCCTCGCAGTATGCGATTTTTCCATTATACGGGTGTATTGTTATGTTATTGTTAGCCAGTTATTCTTTTAATTTTATTAATCTTGTATATTAAAAAAAAATAATAGATTCTGGGAAGAGTTTATTGAAATGTATAGAGAAAACAGCTGCCTATGGGAGGTGAAATCAAAAGATTACGCAAATAAAATAAAGAGAAATGACAGTTATGATATTTTATTTAAATATCATAATAAATTTAAGGAATTGTTCCCAGAAGGGACAAAAGAAATAATGAATATATATATATATATATATATATATATATATATATATATATATATATATATATATATATATATATATATATATATATATATATATATATATATATATATATATATATATATATATATATATATGAACTATGGTGTAATTTCAGTTAGCGCTTGACGTGAAATACTTGTTCTAAATTTAGGATCTTCATAAGAACATCTTGTTGCCAAATATCTTAATATAGCGACCAATCTTTCTTCAGCAGAGATTGCGTTCCTCATAATTGTATCTTGTTTTGTAATTTTATTACAAATTAAAGCCAACAGAGACATATATGCATCAGAATCAATTTTTAAATAATTTTTAAAATCAAGAGGCTCATCATGTTCAAGTTCTTTTAACAGCCACATAAGAACGAATATTTGTTTCTGTCCAACAACCACCGTTTACACCATTTTCTCTTTTTCACTGTTTTTTGTTCCATCTTTGTTCTGTATTGCTCAATGTGACATCCCTGTAAGCCACCACCCCTAAGAATATAAGCTCATTCTGTTACATCAGAAAACCATTCTAGTTTTTAAGTTTGTAACTCAAAGATGTGTTAAATATCTCAGACGAGATACATGTATATTATACAGTTAATATAAGTGTATATATAGTGTTGATACGCTAAGACTATCATTCAATAAGTCACCTAACTTTAAATACGGTGTTGATATTTAATTAATCCAAACAACACAACTATCTATCAAATACAGTATTATAACTCAAAGTACAATTTATATACGGTCCTTCGAGTATACACGTAACAATCTTTATCAATCAACAACACTGCATCTAAAAGCGCAACAGCTTTTCTTTTTGAAGTTCTTGAAGACATAATAATGCACTGTTCACTCTAGCGCTTCTATTATTATACTGTAATAACTGCAATAATCTGAACTGCTGCAGTACGATGTGTTGAATTGTGTGTACAGAAAATAGTTGTACTGCAACCCATACGATTTTCTTTATGACCTGCAGTGCCATGTGCAGTACGATAAATCGTTACGTGTGTAGGGCGTCTTAGTGTTGCCAGAAGGCAACTTGCAATAACTGTCATAAATTCTTTAAAAGTTTGTTACAATCACATCACTTTCATGCGCTGGGACACTTAGATATAAAAAAACTTCTATAGGAGCTTAGTAACGAGCCGGAAACTGGTGATTTTATTTTGACTGAAATTTCTGATGACAAGAAAAATACTTACTATGTAGCCGACATATTATGCAATAAAAGATAACAATACAATAGAAAATTGGTAAAGTATAATAACAGCTTCATTTATCCCGTAATTGAAGACTTTTCTTTGGTATCCTTAGAGAAAATTAAGACAATGTTTTCAAAACATCACACATGGAAACAAAGAGGTGACAAACATTTATGAGTCTGAAGCAAATTTTACAACCCTAAGAAGTTCGTTACAATGTTCATAAAACTTGTCTCTTATTATGGAAGATGCAGTGCCTGAATCTGGAACATGTGTATGTTCCACAATAAGACAGGTTTTCACTTAATTTTTAAGACATTTTTCTGTATTCTCTTTTGGTTTATGTGTTACCACTAAAAACTTTGTTTAGCCTCCATTTGTACTAATAAAAAAGAAAACACGTTTCAGTTTGTTCAATAAATTAACCAACATATATAGCAATAGAATTTTTTTGTCTGATTATGGAAGAAATTCCTTAATCACAATCATCACAAGTTGTGCAGTGAATGCAGATTAACTGTAAATTGTTGTCTTTAATCCTGGAATAACCCCAGTAAAAATAAAGTCAAATTTTCTTTCTTTCTGCAACTACAATAGAAACTTATTTTAAGAAAATTTATTAGCTACATCAATGGCACACATGTCTTGTTATGGTAATTTTGAAAGTAAAGTGAATATAGTAGCAAACTCAGTTAATACATACTTTGTCTAAATTTAGCCATTCATTAGACTTGTAATATTTCTACTAGCATATTAAAACAAACCCAAACAACTGCGCCTTAAATAATTTTTTTAGAGGCTTGAGGGTTAAGTCTAAACAGCATTAGAAAGAAACATCTGCATGCTATACAGACATGATTTATAAAAAAAGTACTTTATTCCAGTACATTTTAGGACAGAATAGAAAGATTTTTCAAAACTATTTTAAAATTACCTTTTAGCGAATTAGTTATTATCTATACCCAACTTCAACATTGACCTGACTTGTGACTAATCTGTTTTTATCCACAGTTTACATGAACTTATAACATATTGAACATAGAGAGCCATGCACAGTGAATTCTTCAATGTGTTACCCAATTTGTCTAATAAAAACTCAAAAGTTACTTTGGTGATATGTCAAATTTTATGACACAGAAAATAAGGTTAAAACAAACAATAGAATGCCTGTGTTTAATACCATGTGTCCGATCATATGCGTAATTTAATGCTATAAATTACCATAGAATGGATTGTTAAACCTATTAAGACTGATATTAAATAAAATAATTATATACCTATATCTGGAGCTCAGAGTCGGACAGTATTAAGTCACGTTTTTTTAAAATGTCAGGAGAGCAAATTGAAGATTTTAAACATTCCTATTTTTCACCCATCTTTGTTGTTCAATGGAGATGATGGGCTATTGTTATTTCAATTATAACTTTCGCAGATACATAAACTAGATAGTAATTAGCCACACAGGGAGTAATTTAATAATTAATTTAAATTGATTGTGAAACTTAATACTGTGTGGCTCTAAGACTCGACTTAATACTCTATTTTTGCCTTATACTGTTTAGCTCTTATAGATTTTGGATTTAATACTTATTACCATTCTAAGGAGCGGATAAAATTACTATAGGAACACCCATTACTACAAAAATGAAAAAAAAAAAAAGGACTCTATACTGTTTGGCTCTGTAGTCCAGATATAAAGAACTATGAACTATTCTAAAGAAGACACCGATGAAAGACACTTTCCTTGCTCAATGAGAAAAGAAAATCAAGTACCAACTGATTTCTGATACAGTATCTGTAGTAGAATCTAGTGGCATAGTTAGTTTTTTTCTAAATACTACTGTTTTTGAAATATTGACCAATGTTTGGTTTTTTAAATGGGAAGTCCTGTATATTTGTCAAGGATTTAATTTGCATTTTCACAAGCTTCTCAAAAACATAAAATTATGGGTCTAACTTCATAAACAACGAAAAAATCCCAATTTTAAAATTCACATTCAAAATTTTGCAGTAGGCCATGCAAAACAATGCTGCTGTTTATTTATTTCTATATGCTAACAATAAGCCAAGAAAATTATTTAATAACAGCTACTTTACAATATATCTGTTGCTACTTTTCCACAAAACAATGCTACCTACCTACGTTTCTATAACAAAAGAAAATAACATTAATAAATAATTATTATCCAATAAGCCTATCAGCAAAAACCAACTTTGAAAATCATAACATAAGCACCAAAGTAATCTGGTAAATCAAAAGAACTGTTCAAAATGATTTACATTTTGTTGTATGCATGCTTCGCATACCTTTCCTATTCGGTTAAAGAAATTAACCAAAACAACAGGATGATTTTGTAAGTAGCAAAAACTTTATCTTATTGCATTCCCTAAATTTTGAATAGTATCATAAGGAACTTTGTACATTTTATTCTCTAGATCTCCCCATAGAAAGAAATCCAATATAGTCAACTCTGGGGATCTAGGGGGGGGGGCATCTTATAGGCCCATTGGTTCCGATCCATTGATTTGGAAAATTATTCTCCAGAGATAACTGCGCCATTTCAGAATTGGGTGCAGGAACCCCGCCCTGTTGAAAATTCATTTCGTTTACATGGGCTAAAGGAACATCAGCAATTCAGGTATAGCCGTCATTAAAATTTCAACGTAGTGATTGGGCGTTAGGTTTTCCTGAAATATATAAAATTTCATCTGTGTTCCTAATATGAAGCAAGACATATTTAGACCAAACTTGCCCTGCCGTCTTCTGGGAAATATTTGGTGTTGGTTTTCCTGCGACCAGAATTTGCTATTGTGCCTATTAAGTATACCATAATTACTAGAATGAGTCTCTTCTGACCATATAACCTTCATTGCAAAATCTTTAACCACATCACATCTTTCATAATACCAATTGCAGAAGACTATCCGACATTGAGCATTCCCAGGATTTAGGTGCTGCACAAGCCTACATTTGCATGGGTGGTATTTGTGTTTTCGTAGAATTTCTTGAACCTTAGCTTTTGGAATCCCATCAAAGGATGTACAGGAGTTTGTAGGAGCTTCTACATTAGCCAAAACTGAGACTTTCTCAACCTCTCGATTTTCTTTATTATATGTTTTTAAATGAGGTTTGTTAAATGATCCGTGACCAAGTAAATTCTTTTTTATTCGCTTAATTCGCTGGATATTGGGTTGCGTCCTTTCTGGATATCTAAATAAAAATAAAGCAATAGTATTTAAACATAACTGAAAATTAATTAATTACCTGCCAAAATACATCCCAGATGCCCCTACAAAAATTTCATGACTCAATATAAAAGGTAACATATCAGACTTCTCTAAATGTTCGAAAGTTTCGTTTACTGCCATGGTCACAAATATACCTTCGCACAATAAATCAATACAAAAAAAACCCAACAAAATTTGAAAATTAAAGCAAAATTTATATAATTAAGACAAGCAGTGACATGGCATAGAACAAATTTTGCTTCCAAGTAAACGATAAACAGCAGCATTTTTTGTTGTCGTTTAATAAAATATACCCACAATATTATATATTTTTGAGAAGCTTGTGAAAATACAAATTAATTTCTTGACAAATATACAGGACGTCAAAAAAAGTCATTATTTCAAAAACTGTAATCTTAAAAAAAAACTAACTACGCTACTAGATTCTATATGTAAAAAATTCTAAAAGGATCCGTTTTTACCTTTTTGACAAGTTGTCAAACAACTGAAATACAAGGGGTACCTGAAAATTCAATACTTTCAATATCGCCTTGTAGCTCGGAAATCGGGATGGTTATGACATTTTGTTTGTGGCATTTTTCGTTTTACAAAAAAGTAGCTCAGGTTTGCAAAAATAGCAATGTTCTATCTTGACTAATAACCAAGATATCCAGCAATTGCAACCAAAATGGGACAGGTGTCCCATTTTGTACAGGTCATGCTACACAAACAATACAGCGAACTTACACTCTAGCCTGACTTACATCTCACAGGATGACACATTTCTTAGTTTTAGTGAATTTTCTTTAAAAAAAAAAAAGACACTAATGAGATCCCCACGTTTGAATTTTGACAAAATTTCTTCAAATGAGCGTGAACTAGGCCCCCTAGAACCCATATCCAGGGCCAGTTTCAATTTTTGTATGTTATATATATATATATATATATATATATATATATATATATATATATATATATATATATATATATATATATATATATATATATATACACATACTCTGATTTGAAATCTGAAAGTTTCTAGCAGTATGTATTCAAAAATTATCTGTTTAATGGAAATAGCTATATCTTTGGATCGTTTCTCGTTATACCGGAATACCAGAAGTGAACATCAACCTTTCAAATAGAACACCTATATATTATTACTATATTAATATAAGCTCATGTACCACAGTTGGTACTTATCTCTAATAGTTTCCAAAATATGCTAACCTAAACACAAAAAATGACATCTGAAGAGGTTTAATAAAACTGTTTTTGTTAACTGAGATTTCCCTCTTCAGCTATAATTTCCTTACATCTTAATACTGAAAATGTTGCTTGATCGCATGCAGTTGACAGTTCCTGAGAAATTTATACAGGACACTCCTAAAACATTATTATTTCTTAGAAGCTTCAAACAACCATAACTTGACTTTTTCAAATGAAACACCCTGTATATTATTACATATTGGAATTCTGCGTTTAATTTTTGACGGAAATATATTATATTGTTTTATACTATTTTTGAGCCTTAACCAAAACGATTTATTATTTTGTGAATTTGAGTCAATTTTTTGATTTTCTCTGAGATTTGATACTATAAAATAAATTCTGGGTCAGAAGATGCACAAATTTTGTAGAACATGAATTTCATTTAGTTATTTTGTGAAAAGTTCCACAAAATATGCGGAACATTTTATAATGGAAACTAATCAACTATTTTTAGTATTATGTATCCAGAACTACCTTTTGTCTTAAGCAAGGTTGCTATGAAACAAACACCAGTTGTTAGATTTGACAGATTCCAACTGTCTAAGTGACAGTTCTATTCTTTGCTCCTCCCAGTTAACTGAAAATCGTTATGGCTTTGTCATTTGGGAGATATAGTAATAACGGCCTGCTGAATTTAATTACTATTTATGGTGAATATCACAGAAATGCTGACAGGGCAGGTGCATATTTACATAACGCTTTCCAAGTTGACCCAGACCTACGACGAAAATAGTTACACAAGTACTTTTAGAGGAATTAGGAACCCTCCCTGGCAAAATTAAAAACTCGGGACGCAGCAAGTGCGTTATGGTAGTGAATTTTCATAGAAATGATCTGGCACAACATATTTTATTATAACTTTTTTTTCTTGTAACATAGAAATCTAAATTTTTGTGTATAGTTTACTTTTTATATCATAAACCTATCTACCAAATTTGGTTATAGTAGATTTTTTATTTTTTAAGATAAATTTTTTTTTTCCAATGAAAACTCAAAATTTTCCCGGAAAACCTCGTCCGATTGTTCTGATTAACGAATTTATTAAAGCCATTTACAAAAGGAAGGTACATGCCAAATTTTATCAAAATCGGCCTATTATTCTTTGAGAAAAAATTTTTTTCGAATAAAAACTTAAAATTTTCCCGGAAAACCTCGTCCGATTTTCCCGACTAACAAACTTGTCAAAGCCATTTACAAAAGGAAGGTACGTGCCAAATTTTATTAAAATCGGCACATTATTTTTTGAGAAAAGAATTTTTTTCAAATTAAAACTCAAAATTTTCCCAGAAAACCTCGTTCGATTTTTTTGATTAACGAATTTATCAAAGTCATTTACAAAAGGAAGGTACATGCCAAATTTTATCAAAATCGGCCTATTAGTCTTTGAGATAAGAATTTTTTTCGAATGAAAACTCAAAATTTTCCCGGAAAATCTCGTCTGATTTTCCTGACTAACGAACTTATCCAAGCCATTTACAAAATAAAGGTACACGCCAAATTTTATCAAAATCGGCCCATTATTTTTTGAGTTATCGGTGTGATACACACACACACACACACACACACATATATATATATATATATATATATATATATATATATATATATATATATATATATATATATATATATATATATATATATATATATATATATATATATATATATATAAACATATAAAAATTGAAACTGACCCCGGATATGGGTTCTAGGGGTCCTAGATCGCGCTCATTTGAAGAAATTTTTTCAAAATTCAAAAGTCGAGATCTCCTCATTAGTGAATTTTTTCTAAGAAAATTCACTAAAAACATAGTCCTCAATTGGAAAACCAAGATTTAGCTTTGTCATAACTGTCACATAGTTGGCAATAATAGTAAACAATGTCGTTACTCAAACCAGAAATAATGAATTTAAAAAAGCGAAGTATCGATTTTTTAAATATCGCTATAAAGCTATACACTATTTTTTGGGGATACATTTAAATTAGATAAATAATATTGTGAATTCAATGTATTGCATCAACGGTCTGATTTCACATTTGCCTAGTACGAATTTATTTTCCAAAAAAGTGGGGGATTCATTTGTGTCAACTGTTTATGATATAACTTATTCTTTGCTCAGAGTTAAAATACGCCGAAACTGATAAGTTAATTATGCCGTTCCATGCCAATCTTGTTAAGGACAATAGTTCGACAGCTTTGGATAATTAAAACTTGAAAAGGTTGTTTTATTTTCCCATTATGTACTTTTTGGGATATTTTTTAATTTACCATTGGTAAAAGCTATCAAAGTAAAGGTATTTTTTTCAGAGTAGATGCATTATTCCCCGCCGATTTGTTTTATAAAATAAAAAAACGGACTCAGATCTGAAAAAGTGATTCAAATTCAAAAAATTATAAAATATTTTGTTTAGGACGCAAAAATAATATAAAACAATATAATATATTTACGTAAAAAATTAGGCGCAGACTTCAAATATGCAATGATATACAGGGTGTTTCATTTGGAAAAATCAAGATACGGTTGTTTGAAGTTTCTAAAAAATAGTGTTTTAGGAGCACCTGTATAAATTTCTCAGGAGCTGCATGAGATCAAGCAATAATAATAATAATAATAATGATGACAAGACGACAATGAAGATGATGAGGATGATGATAATAATAATAATAATAGTACTAATAATAATAACAATAGCAACACAGCTTTATTTCAAATACTGTCACATGCAAATTACATAAGACAAAAGAAGAAATAATTGTCAATCAAGGGTGAAAGTCATCATGGGGGAGGCCAGGCTAGGATTATACAGACTAGCCTGCAATGGTAGACTGAAGATCAACCCAGGCTTCAGGGGCCACTGCAAAATTCAGAAGATCGTGAAGGAACCCATGCTTGAGATGAGGTCAGACCTCGTGAGCCCGCGAATCTGCAGGGAAACCAGTTTTACAGTGGAAATCCCCGACCGCGAGCCATGGCAGGAGGAGACGGCGGGCTTACCACGGGACACGCTCGTCTGGTTCACGGACGGATTCGGCGGGGAGCGTGGGGTGAGGGCAGGTGTTTATTCGGAAGGACCGAGGGTAAGTCATAGTATTTCCCTCGGAGCCCATGGAACAGCCTTTCAGGCCGAAATGTACGCCATCCTGCAATGTGTGCGGGAGAACTAGAGGAGGGGCTACACCAACAAGCGGATCCTCATAGCCACAGACAGTCAGGCAGCCCTTAAGGCCCTAAGTAGCCCAACGGGTAAATTCCTGGCTGGTAAGTGAGTGCCAAGACGAGACGAGCGACCTGGCTGGGCACAATGAGGTCACCCTCATCTTTGAGGCACTTTTTCTTGAGACATTTTCTTACCATAGCCCGTATTAGATTCAAGTTCTTTGCCAATTTTGACGTTTTAAATCGGGACTTTGACGTTTTGAGGAAAACCCAAATTAATTTTTCTTTACATGCCCAGAACTTTTAGTATTTTGACCTACAGAGCTAAACTTCGGTAGGTGATTTACCTATAACAATATAAATCCGTGTACCAGATTTGGTTGTTACTTTCTTATTTCCGGAGATATTTTTTTTTTCGAAAGAAAACACAATTTTTTGGGAAAACCTCGGCCGATTTTCATGGCTAACAAAGTTATCCAAGCCATTTACAAAAGGAAGGCATTCACCAAGTTTAGTCAAAATCGGCCCATTATTTTTGGAGTTATCGATGTGATATATATATATATATATATATATATATATATATATATATATATATATATATATATATATATAAATCAAAACTGACCCCGGATGTGTTCTAGGGGGCCTAATTAGCGCTGATGTGAAGAAATTTTTTCAAAAGTCGGGATCCACTCATTAGTGATTTTTTTAAAAAGAAAATTCACTTAAAACGATTAATTAATGGTGTAAACGATTAGTCAACCGGTTTTTGCCTATGCATAACCACTGTTATCACATCTAATTAGGACCGGCCAATCAGTTTTCATTCCCAGCACTAGTCTTAACATAATGAGAGAGAAATAAATATATGAAATATACACTTACTGTATGAACATAAAATACTTTGAAATTTTTGGCTTCTGGTTTAATTTCCTTACTCCAAGGTATTTCCCCTTTAAGAACCATGGTGGTGGGATCTACGTAATACAAATGAGGCCCTAGTGTCAATAAAAACATCCTTCTTCTAGCAAACAAACCTTTCTTTTTATAAAGAAAACCCTGCTTAAGGATTACATTATCACTCACAAAACTATGATAGACATTGTTCGCTTTTTGGTTCTCCAGTCTTTGTTTAATATCAACTTCACTGATGTCTGTTATCCTCTTGGATGTTTCAATTTTCAAGCTAGAACAAGGCATAAGCATTTCAAGTTGTAATCTAGACATTTTTCCTTCATCCAATCCTGGTTCCAAATCATCAGGAATTACTATGTTCGCTGACGATTCCTTTGCATCTGCCAGATTTGGTGGATACCCAAGATTTTCAAAATCAATATCTTTGAAAAACTTATGTGAACGTATACTAGTGTATGGAACTGCATCTTGAGCTCCCAAACGTTTACCTGCTTCAATTACTAACAGTTTCTCTACTAAGTCTTTTGCCACACTATCAAATCCTTCTGGAAATCCATAATCTAATTTTGTTATCTTTTTAAATATGAGATATTCACTACCATCTCGAAAAGGCATCTCTTTAGATACCATTTGGTAAATTATACAACCAAAAGCCCATAAATCTGAGGCATATGTGCTTTCTAGACCTTCCAGGATTTCTGGACTGACATACTGAGCAGTTCCCACAAAGCTGTTCTTACGCCGACTTTGATTGTCTTCTTCATTTGTTGACACATCCTTTAGTATCTTTGCACTACCAAAGTCTGTAACTAATATATGCCAATTTTCATCAAATAGTATATTTTCAGGTTTCAAGTCTCTGTGGACGATTCCTTTAGAATTAAGGTACTCTAAGGCAAGAAGTAATTCAGCAGCATAGTAACGGGCACAATCTATATTAAACAACACGTTTTTGTTGATCTGCTGCAGTAATTCACCATTTTTTGCATAGGTTAGAACAAAATATAGGCGCTCACTATCTTGAAATGTACAGTAAAGACGAACAAAGTAGTTACATGTATTTCCAAGAATCTGTAGAACTTTCTTCTCTCTTGTTACATATTCAATCTTCTTCTGCCGAATAATGTGCCTCTTTTCTAACACTTTTACTGAAAGTAAAAATTATATAGTTTACTATATGTTCAGGTATGTAAGATAATTAACAAATATACATTCTCAACTTAATAACACTACTAAAAGTCTATGCATATTGCTGAAATGAAACCTAATTCAACATTTTTAATATGTACAGGGACCAAGAAAATAAAAGATGACTTAACCACAGGACTCTCATAAATGCTCTGGAGATTACAACAAAGGAGAGAAACGTGACATTTGGTTAAGTTGGTAAGCAATGTTGATTAGGCATAGACATTACAAAAATGTTGAGAGAGACCGAACCCATTTACAAGTTATATAAATCCTTATTGAAGGAGTATATTAGAGCAATAAAAGCAGCAAAACATATAGCCTGTACAAATTTCTTGTTAAACTTTGATAATAAGCCTAAAGATGCTTGGCAATTGATAAATGTGATGTAAATCGGGGACCAAGTGTTCTGTTGACATTGACTGTGAAACGTTTGACAAATTTTTTTGCCGAAATACCAAATTCTATAACTTGGTCTCTGCTAGCTGCTGACCAGGCATTCTCTTGCATTTCTGGACGGGATCACATGTATTATCATCTTTCTTTTTGGATCCTGTCACAAGGGTTGAAGTATGAGATGCCAGTAGGTCCTTGGAAAACTCCGTACCGACTATTTTGGTTTTAATACAAAAAATATTAAATTGCCTATAGATTTTTTAACTAATGTATTGCAAGCTTTCAAGAGTGGTGATTCTGCAATACTAAGTAACTATCGGCCAATTTCTATAAATACTTTTTTGAGACAACTCTTAAAAAATAAACTCGTTTGCTATTTTGAAAAAAAATCTTTTATAGATAATGCTTAATATGAGTTCCAGAGAGTCTGATCTTGCGTACAGGCAAATACCAAGGTATCGTTTCTAAATTTCGAACGGATTCTTTGATGCTTAAATATTTGGAAAGAGATCATTGATACAAATTATGTTGTTTTATATGCACAAGCTAAATAAATAAATAAATAATATACTTAAACGTTAATACCTAGAATATAAAAGATGGTTGTCAGAAACTAGATACACAGGCTGACAAAGTGATTAGCAGCTTTTACTTATAACAGTTGTCGGCATAGCCTTTGCGCTTTTTGTAGCTGCAGGTCGCTTTGTCAGCCTGTGTATTGGTCACACGCTAGACCCGCCAGAAATCTAGTTTTACATATTAACGCCCTGAAGATGGTTCATAAGAAACAAAACTTAGTTTTTTTTAAATAAATACTGTCTGGAAGAAATGTCTCTAATTTTATCATTTAATAATGACCACAGTGGTGGAGGGCTAGGAGATCACACAGCTTTAGTGATGTGTGACCTTTCCAAGACTCTTGACTGTGTTTCTTACAACATATTGATCAACAGGCTGTGTCACTATAGAGTCAGAGGTGTGCCACTGAAACTGATAGGTTCATATTTGCAGGAAATACAACAACCTGTGTGTTAACAGTACAGTGTTTCAGTTTCATAGAATTGGGCATGGAGTGCCTCAGAACTACGTATTGGGTCCGTCTCTTTTTATTTGGTTTTATTAATGACTTGCATTGTTGTATACCACCGGTAAAATTTATCCTATTTGCCAACGACACAACTTTGCTTGTTTCGGATCCCCAGAGTACCATGCCTTTTCAAAACATGCAAGATGTTGAGAATCATGCACTTGATTGGTTTATGACAACCAAATTAAAGTTAAAAGACAAAAACAAGCATATAGTTAACTTTACTAAAAGTTTGTTGTCAGTGGGAGGGTCAGGTCAGGTCAGGTCAGGTCAGACGATGGCCTAAAATGGTAGGCTCATGTTCTATCACTTGCGAAGTATTTGTGAGGTGTTATCTTTTTTACTTTATAGACTAAAATGACAAATAGATGGTGACATGCTGTTGCAGGCATACTATGCATTTTATCACTCTCATCTGACATATGCTGTTGTGCTTTGGGGTGGCTCTTCACAGGCCGAGAGGACATTTAGACTCCAGAATGTAAGAATAGTTGCAGGTATAGGAGACCATTGTCAACGTATATTTCAAGCATTGGGTATTATGCCCATTCCATCAATTTATGTATACTATTCTCTTTTAGAAACCAATAAGAGCAAAAATAAATTTAACTCACTCTGAGTTCCGCTCTTATGACACAAAAGGTAGATTTACTGAGACCAGTCAGATATCGACTGGCAAAATCAGTAAAAGAGTCAGCAGGAATTAGTTTGTATAATTGCTTGCCTACCCACGTAACGTAGCTGCCGATAAATCGTTTAAAAATTCAATTCAAACATTACCTCTCCAATTTTGTTCTTATTCAGTGACAGAATACGTTAGTTGCAGTAGGTCTCAGTTTACTGCTGACAGAGACATGAAGTAAGTAGTGGTGCAGTGCTGACCTTTGTAAATGATACTTGGCAGATAGTGGTTATTTTTGTTTTTGGCTTTGATGTTTTGTTGCATTTTGTTACATATCCTATAGATTATGATTTTATTCTTGTTTCTTGCTGTAATGTAGTTTTCATTTATTGTCCTTGTTTGATATGCTGATATGCCTCAAATATATGCTTGTACATAAAGTGGTCAAATAAATATAATCTAATCTAAAACATGGAGTGTGGTGGTGTTCGGGGTAGAAATCTGGACTCTGACTACACAGAGCATAAAGAGAATAGAGGTTTTTAAAATGTGGGTATTGAGAAAAATGACTCACGGTACCCTGATAGAAAGATGATTAAAAGTGTCCTATAAGTGTGAGAGAAGGATGCTAGAGGATGTGAAATAAGAAAGATGTTTGCTGAAAGAAATTGAAAGGAAGACAAAATTTATTGAACATATTGTGAGACATAATAATTTTCCAACAAGGCAAGACTTCGACCAAGGGTAAAACTTCTGAAAAAGCTAGCACAACCGTAGAGTGTAGAATTTACAATGAAACAAAAAGTTGCTGGAGATAGCATAGTTGCGACAACAGGAAGACATCGCCTTTAGATTGTGTAGATGAGGTGTTTTTTACTTTTAGATGTATTCTCAAAGTAAACTATATTATGTTGACTAATTTAATGTTAACATTTTACCACAAACAATATTTATCATAAATAATAATCTTGCTTATTATTTAATTGAAATATGTGAAGGTTGAGACTAATAAACTCGTTAAGAGATAATATTTTGAATTTGCTTAATGAGTATCTGACAGTCATCATATAACACATACTAGTTTAATGTCTGTATAATACTGAATTTTAAAATATATCCCAGAGTTAACATAAATAATCATGATAAATGATTGCAAACAAACAAACAAACAAATATTTTTACCATTTATACAGTGAGAATTATTGACTGATACATTAAATATTATTGTCTCCCCACTTCTTCTGCCTCGCCATGGTTAGATAGATACCTTTATTTCACAAATATCAGTTACACACATATTATGTTAGTTCGTGATATTGTCAAGAAAATTACATGTCTATCAATTAATACACAAAATTGTAAACTATAGCACGCAAGGTATAAATAAAAACAAGATATAAAAACTATATACATGCTAAAATCGACCTCAAACAAAAACATATCATTAAATACATTATGTGAACTCATCAAGGAAATAATATCCCTTCTAAAGAAGGTAATGTTTCCCAGATTACAAAAACATACTAAATGTGTTCAATCCTCTAATTTTACTAGACAGGGCATTACAAAAACAGCAACCGCTATAAAAAACATTTTTCAGGTAAAAGGCCGCTGAGTGAGCACCTACTGCAAGAGGTCCCCTGT